>ML334491.1:0-48939 GCA_005239505.1 Nicotiana paniculata
ATATATATATATATATATATATTTCACTATAGGCAAGATAAAAATAATATTAATAATAATAATTAATTCTATAATTAGCGTGTCTAGAACTTTTATAAATTGAAGAGTGTTACAGTATTATTTCATGATATCACACGCCAGCAATATGAAGAATAAGCTTATAATATATATAAAAAAAATTATGATACGGGGTAAATTTATTATATAAAAAGGTAGGGTAAATAATAAAATAAAATTATTTAATAATAATGAAGGGTGATATGAGAGAAAAAGACAAAATAACGACGCAACTACACAAAATCAGTCGTTACATAAAGTGATACATTTCGTCGTTACGTAACGATAGATTTAACTATACAATATATTAAAATTTAAGTAACAACCAAAACAAATATCGTATTTAAATTAACAATACGATACAATACAATATGCAACAACCATCCAAACAAGCAGCTAGGAAAAAGTTAGCAGATTTTGAGGAAGTTTTGAGGAGGAAGAAGGAAAAGGTGAGGTTCTTATGTGTCTATTTTAAAACGTGTCGTCATACTATTTGTTTCATCGACACACTATCGAGTTGGTTTAGTAGATTGGCTTTGCTAGGACATTTATGTCTATATGTATTAGCTTTAATTTCATTAGGATTTCCTTGTGAAATTGTCCCATAAAATCCCTAGCAAAATTCCTTTTGTCCAATAATTTTGCCGAAAATTTCTTGCACATTTGCTTGGGTTTTTCATGGAGAATTATTTGCAGAGTTTTCACCATAAAAAGATTATCCGCAACTAACTCACATTTTAAATCCCCAGGTAAATCTCTTGAGACTTCACCTGGAAGTTTTTAAGTCCGCAGGTAATAATTATCGACGAGAGTTTTTCCTACGCATTCCTTTTTGCAGAAAATCAAGTTACCTACGTATTTTCCTATATGGTATCAAGATGTACATTTCTATTAAGTGTGGACGTATCTATTTGCCCATTAGTTATATTGATGTATGACAAATCGTGGCAAGTATGAGGGGCTATCTAGTTATTTGGCCTATGGCAAAGTATTACATATTTTCGTCAAACTTAACTTCATTCTATTGTTTTCTGGTTGCATCTTATCAAAAGCAAATCTAAAACATCAAAGTTTCAATAAGAACTTTATGTTGGGAATAAATCCCCCCACTGAAAATAATATTTTCGGTAATAACAGCGGAAATAACGTAATACCGAGATACGGTAATCAACAAGAATAAAAATAACAATAAGGACACAATGATTTTTAACGTGGAAAACTCTTCTGAATAGGAGAAAAAATCACGAGCCTGAGAGGAATAAAGTAATCTACTACAATGAGAAATTTACACTCAGTTGTCACGAGTAAAATACTCAAGGACCATTATAAACCCTAAAGAAATAACCCTCTTTTAAGATTCCCGTCTCACTACAATATCGTTCACACTCTCTGTTTTCCCTCATAGACGACGATATCTGTGAATACCTCACACTGCTCTCTAGCTCTCAGATATATTTTCCTCAGAAATGATGTATGAAATGAGAAGTGGAAGCCTTTCTTTTATAGGAAGAGTGAAAATCTACTCCAACCAATCAAATTGATTGATTTGTAAGTTGTTGTTGCCAACTTGCCGATTTGCTTCTTGCAAATTATTCCAAATCTAGATTTGGCCATCAAATTTGGAATTTGTTTCCTTCTTTATTTTTGGTTTTCTTTTTCTTTTATTCTATTTATAGGGATGGACCTCACAAATTTCCCCTTCCAGACCCATTCTCTTGAAGGAGGTAACATTGGGCTTCTAACTTGAGTGCATGCCGACAAGTTCTTTGCATAGCTCGAATTTGTCTCTTGTTACCACCTTGGTCAGCATGTCTGCAGGATTCTCACTAGTAGAAATGTTCAGAACTTACAGAGATTCACTCTCTACCTTTTCTCGGATCCAATAATATCTCACATCGATATGTTTGGTCCTTGCATGGTACATGGAGCTCTTACTCAAGTCTATTGCACTTTGACTGTCACAATAGACAGCATACTCCTTCTGATGCAAGCCAAGCTCTTGAAGAAATCGTTTCAGCCATATCATCTCCTTTCCAGTTTCAGTAGCGGCAATGTACTACGCTTCAGTTGTAGAGAGTACAACGCACTTCTGCAAACTCGACTGTCATGATATAGCTCCCCTGAAAATGTAAACAAATATCCAGTAGTGGATTTTCTGTTATCAAGGTCACCTGCCATATTAGCATTTGTATAGCACTTCAAAATTGGATCAGATCCTCCAAAGCACAGACATACTCCTGTGGTACCTCTCAGGTACCTGAGTATCCACTTGACTGCTTCCTAGTGTTCTTTTCCAGAATTTTTAAGAAACCTGCTAACAACACCAACTGCATGAGCAATATCTGGTCTAATTCATACCATTGCATACATCAAGCTTCCGACTGTTGAAGAATAAGGAACTCTGGTCATGCTCTCCTTCCCCTCATTTGTTGTAGGACACATCTTCTTGCTCAACTTCAGATGACTAGCAATATGTGTGCTGACTGGATTAGCGTTATTCATATTGAAGTGTTCCAGTACACGTTCAATGTACTTCTCCTGATACATCCACAACTTTCTACTTGTTCGCTCTCGAACTATATCCATCCCCAGAATTGATTGTGTTGGCCCCAAGTCCTTCATGTCAAATGACTTAGACAAGTCTCCCTTCAACTTGGCAATCACATCATTGTCGTTTCCTAAAATTAACATGTCATCCACATACAACAATGAAATAATACAGTTGTTGTCAGAAAATCCTTTGAAGTATACACATGGATCAGAATATGTCTTTATATAATTTGACTTTTCATGAATGAGTCAAACTTTTTGTACCACTGCCTTGGTGCATGCTTCAACCAATAAAGACTCTTATTCAATTTGCATATCATGTGCTTCTTTCCAGCTACTTCAAATCCTTTTGGCTGCGTCATATAAATCTCTTCTTTCAAATCTCCGAAATGTAGTTTTCACGTCCAACTGCTCTACTTCAAGATCTAGGCTAGCTGCTATGCTCAAAATTATTCGAATGTAAGTCCTTTTGACATTAGGTGTTAAAATATTTTTCAAAATCAATACCTTTCTTCTGTTCGAAGCCTTTTGCCACCAATCGAGGTTTGTATCTAGCTTGCCATTTCCATCTTTCTTGAGTTTAAAGGCCCATTTGTATTTGAGTGGCCTTTTACCCTTTGGAAGTTCAATCAGCTTGTATGTGCCATTTTTCTGCAGAGATTTCATCTCTTCTAGAATGGCTTTCATCCACTAGTTCTTTTTTAGATGGGACAACACCTCCTTAAGACTTTTTGGCTCCCCCTCATCACTGATGAGGACATACTCCGTGGAAGGGTACCTGTATGAATCTACCCTTGGCCTTTCTGTTCTCCTTAGAGGTAGAAGTTGTTCTTCTTCCTGAGTGGGGCACTCCACTTGCTCAACATCATCATCAAGTTGGTCCCCCTGCTCAATAACCTCATCAAGTTGCTCCCCCTTGCTTGGCAACCTCGTCGGTCCTACTTTCTACACTTATGGAATTGTTAAAAGTGGAAGGAACCGTAACAAAGTTAGGGATTATACCATTCTTGACCTTCTCTGACGAATCATCTACAGCTCCAACTTCACTTTATTAGAAGATTACTTATCTGCTTCTGATGACCTTCTTCTTTACAGGATCTCACAATCTGTATTGGAACTCTTCATCTCTATATCTGATGAATATGTTGGGAATAGATTTATTTCCCAACTTTATTCTCTACTCCTTTGGTATATGTACAAAAGCTCTGCAACCGAACACTTTCATATGAGTAAGACACCTCCTTGTTGGTCCAAACTTTCTCTGGGATGTCAAACTCCAATGGAACTGATGGACTCCTATTGATCAGGTAACAGGGTGTCTGGACTGCTTCACCCCAAAATGACTTAGGCAGTTTAGCCATTCTGAGTATGCGTCTCACCTTTTCAACAATGGTGAAGTTCATCCTTTCAGCTACACCATTGTGTTGCGGGGTTCCAAGAACTGTCTTTTCATGTCTGATCCCATGACTCGAATAGTACTCTTAAAATTCCCTTGAAGTGTACTCACCTCCATTGTCAGTTTGGAGACTTTCGACCCGTCTCCCTTTCCACCAGAGCATGAAACTTCTGGGAAACTTGAAACACATGATCTTTGATTTTCAAGATATAATCCCACAATTTCCGTGAAGCATCAATAAAAGTAACAAAATATTTGTTACTGCCCATCGATTCAATTTCTATTGGACCACAAACATCATAATGTACCAAATCAAGTGTATTTAATTTTCTTTGAGATGATGTTTGAAATGAGACTCTATGTTTCTTACCAAATAAACAGTAGTCACAAGTTTTATCATTGTACCTTTGGAAAAAGAGATGAATGATTTTCTGGCAAGAATATGCAATCCCTTCTCGCTCATATGACCCATTCTTTTGTGCCACAAATCTCATCTTATGTCGCGTTCAATTCACCTCGGCATATTTTTGCATTTGTCTTGTACAACGTGCCACGAGCAACTGCCATTGTAATCACCATTGATCATTTCGTCTCTATTTTTGATTTGCAAAATAGTTCTCGTATCCATCTAGGTCCAAAGCTATTCCCAAGATTAAGTTCATCAGCAAATCAAGTACATGTTGCACATCCTTTAGAACTAATGTGCATCCGACATTTGCCTTGATACAAATGTCACTGATCCCCGAAGTTTTCGAGTAACTCGTGTTACCCATTCTCACAGTGCCAAAATCATATGCTACATATCTGCAAAAAATTTCTCTTACTAGTGTGCCATGGTAAGATGCAGCTGAGTCAACCACCCATTTTGACTCTGGACCTGCCAAGTGCATGCATTCCTCTTCCTCATTTATAAAGAGAACAACATTATCATTTTTTTGCACCATGGCGGTTGTGTTGTCCTCATTCTTCTATCCAATACTTTCACCTTTGCCCTTTCTTAGATTTGGGTAATCTCTTTTGAAGTGACCCGGTTGATCGCAATTATAGCAATTTCTGGATTTTGATTTGGATCGGTTCTTGGACTTCCCACGACCTACGGATCTACCATAGTTTCTCGAACTCCTTTGGTAACTCCTGCCTCTACCTTCTGTGATGAGAGTCTGCCCTTAATTTTCAGGCTTCTTTCTTATCTTCTCATTGAGTAGAAGAGCCTATGTGACTTCCTTCAACGAAATAGTGATTTTATCGTACAGGATGGTTGTTGTCAAATTATCATACGAAGATGGCAATGAGTTCAAGAGCAAGATATCTCTATCCTCTTCCTTTCCAAATTAAACACATTTAAATGTGACAAAAAAATTGTACCTTCACCCATATGTAGGGCATATAACTGCTCCTTCAGGTACAATTTATTTGTCAACATTTTGGACATGTATAGGCTTTCTAACTTTGTCAAAATTCCACATGCAGTATCTTCATCAATGATGTTATTTACCACATCATCTTATAAATGCAACCTGATTGCACTAGCAGTTTTTTCATCTAAGTAAGCCCAGTCCTCAACTTTTGTGATATCAGGCTTGTTGGCATCACTGTCTAATACCTTGTGTAATCGTTGTTGGATGAATAGATCCCTCGTCCTTCTTTTCCATGTTGAGAAACCACTATCTCCGTTGAATTTTACTACTTTGTACTTTACTCCAGACATTTTATTTTTCCATCAAGTATAGTACTACCGACCGTGAACAATATTTCTGTGAACAAGCAGAACCTATGCTCTGATACCGGTTGTTGAGAATATATCCCCCATAGAAAATAATATTTTCGGTAATAACATCGGAATAATAACGTAGTACCGAGATATAATAATCAACAAGAATAAAAAGAACAACAAACACAAATATTTTTAATGTGAAAAACACTTATGAATAAGGAAAAAAATCACGAGCCCGGGAGGAGAAAAGTAATCCACTATAATGAGGAATTTTACACTCAGTAGTCATGAGTAAAATACTTCGGGAACCACTATACACTCAAAAGAAATAATTCTCTTTTAAGATTCTCATCTTACTACAATAGCACTCACACTTTCTATTTTTCCTTAAAGATTACACTGCATGTGAATACCTCATACGGCTCTCTAACTCTCAAATATATTTTTTTTGCAATAAATTTGTGCAGAAAATAAAAACTGCAATCACAAACAACTATAAAAAAGATTTTATTGATAAACATTAAGGGTTACAAATCTGTTTATCCATTGATTCTTCCCTCCAATTTATTACCCGTAATTTAAGGGCCATAGCGGCGTATTTCTCGAACGCAGGATGTTATGCATCTCCATGATGTATTTGATAATCAAGAAGTATGTAGCACCACTCCATTTAGATCTTGAATGTTGCTAGAAGTTTGAGCAAGACATATTTGGCATGTTTTTGATCTCTTAATGAATATTCCAAGAGTTTTATGGAATTTGGGAGATCCTATATTTGATCTCTTTGTGTATATTCCGGGTGTTTATGGAATTGCTGAGACTGTCTTTGAAGAACATATGTCGCCTTATTTATAGGCATGAATTAGGATTTGGGTGGAGTAGCCACCAAGTAACCCTAATAGACTCCTAATATTTCAAGAGTCGTCTTGAATTTAGGATTTACCTTGATCTGTTAAAATTTCAGTGTCTACAAATGTCCTCTACTTCAAGGTTTGTCGAGGTGTAGGCTTGCTGAAACTTGAAAACGAGATTTAAAGTACCCGATCATCACAACAAATAATCTTGAATTTGTGGTTTTTGATTTGCAGGAGTAAGAGATGATCTCTTTGAAATTGCAGGAGGAAGAGATGAAGGGAAAAACTGGTCCCAGTAAGCATGCCAATTTTGTTTGGATTTGGAGACAACTTTCTTTAACAAGTTGCATAGGGTTTTTTTGAATGCCTCGGCTAGACCATTAGCGACAACATTGTACATAGAAGAGTTACGTTGCTTAAAGCCAAAGAGATCACAAATCTTGTTCATCAACCTATTGTTGAATGGCTTGCCATTATCCGTTTTCATGTAACGAGGAATCTCAAAGCGATAGATGATGTTTACTCGGATGAAACTTGCAACATTTTCCTTCTTTACCTCCTTAAGGGCAACAACTTCAACCCATTTTGAGAAGTAATCAGTTGAAACCAAGATGTATAGGTTCCCGCCAAGGACTTTGGTAGTGATCCAACAACATTCAATCCCCAAGCGTCAAATGGCCAGGATGCAACAGTCGAGTGCAACACTTCGGGAGGCTGATGAATAAAATTTGCATGGAATTGGAAAGACTTGCATCTTCGAGAAGTCCAAGCAATCTTTTACCATCGTTGGCTAATAATATCCTATCCTTTTTATATGGAAGTGGATCTTTGGCCCAGACTGATGTGATCCACATACCCCCGAAATGTGCTTCTTGCAAAGCTTGGACTGTTTCATCTTCCCCTAAGCATCACAAGAGTACCCCCTCAAATGATCTTCTGTATAGAGTATCTTTATAGTAAAGGAAGCGAGGTGCACGACGGCGGATTTCAGTACTTCTCCTCGGATTTTCTGGAAGTATTCTGTAGCTCAAGTAATCAATTATGGGTTGTCGCCATTCTTCTTTCTCAGCTTCAGAAACATCGACAAGATACTCGAGTTCGTTTTCTTCACCTTCACCCTCATTTCGCAGTGATACTACCTATTTTTGGCATATAGTAGCTTGCGCTTGATCAGTCAGGGTTAATGATGAAGCTAGGGCAGCTAAAGCATCGGCCTTCATGTTTTCTTTCCTTGGCACATGTTGAATAGTCACGTCACTGACCCACCCCATTATGTTTTTAAACATAATATGATATGGGCGTAGTTCAGGTTTCTTGACCTCGTAACTACCTAAAAGCTGGTTGATCACCAACTGAGAGTCACCAAAGACTTGCAATTTCAACCACTTTATTTTGACAGTAATTTCAAGCCCAAGTATTAAAGCTTGATACTTAGCAATGTTGTTAGAACAGAGTTGCGTCAACATAAAAGAGTAGGGAAGAACCTCCCCTTGAGGAGTGACAAATACTACGCCAGTACCGGCTCCTTCGCGATGTGCAGAACCATAAAGTACATCTTCCATGGAGGTTGTACTTCAACAACCATTACGTCTTCATCAATTAATTCATCAATTAGTTCCTAGTCATCAGGTATCGTATGATCTGCCAAGAAGTCTACCAATGCTTGTCCTTTTACAGCCTTTTGAGAGACGTACACAATCCCGAATTATTGAAATTGGAGTTACCATATCACTAGTCGATCACTACGAACAGGTTTTGACATCACGAACTTGATGGGATTATATTTAGAAAACAAGATGAACAACATGAGCTTGAAAGTAGTGTTTCAACTTTTGAATTGAGAAGACTAGCGCCAAACACAAATTTTCAATTGGCGAATAATTCAGCTCGTTTGGTGTCATCATCATGCTCAAATAGTAAATACTGTTTTCTTTCCCCTCACTTCTTTCTTGGGACAACAGTGCTCCAAACAAACCTTCTTGTGCCGCAATGTATAGTATCAATAGCTTTCCAGGTATATGGGCTTCTAAAATCGGGGGCTTAATCAAGTAGGATTTAATTCTCTCAAAGGCATTGCCACACGCTTGGTCCCACTTGAAAGGGACACTGATCTCATCCAATTTCACTCCTCTATTCGAGGTTATGAAAACGGTCGATGCAATAGTGATACTCAACAAGAGTCAAGGTTGAATTCCGCAGGGAGCTATATGTATGGGAGTTAGTAGTATATATCTTAGCGGGTGAGTTTGTATACTTAAATTTGTACCCACTCAGGTTGTTTTGTTGTTTTCCTAATGGGTTGTAAACTTTAAAGCTTGTTTTATTGGTCGGGGTGTATTATAGCTATCAACACTCAAATACCCACTCAATACCTCTCGGCCAGAGAGTTATTTTGTCCAATTTGGCTTTCTCAAGTCCAAATGGGTATTGAACAAAACGGTTAATAACAATCTCAAGTCGAGTTTTGCTATCTCTGGGTTCAACCCTTTAATTGGGCTTATCAATATCTCGATTGACCCAATTTCTTGTTAGCCAAGTTTTTCTAGACTAAGTCTCTCTTTCTCAAGTAGAGACCAAGTCAAATAGGCATTAACTAATATTTGCACCCATTAATTTCACAATTAAAAGCAAGAACAACGCTAAATAATAAACAACCAACCATAAACAAGCAAAAAGTAAAATACCCATTAAGTTTACACTCTAGGTTTGGGTCACAACCCTAGTGAAAATTTATCTACTCATGCTTAAATTAGAATAAATAAGAGAAGAAATGATAATTAAACCCATATTGATAATTAAAATGACAAAATCTATGTTCAAATGGTTCAAAATAGCAAAAACTACTAAAAAGAGTAAAAAAAATCGTCTAATGTAGCAGTTGATGTCAAAAGTTGACATAAAAAGGTGAAACTCTTCTATTTATACGGGGCTCGAATTTTCGGACAAATATGCCCTTTCAGAGGTTCTGTCGCCACACAATTCCATGTGCGGTCCGCACTTTTCTTCAGCTTGACAGGATTGGAAATCTGCGACCGCATAATTCTGAATTGCGGTCGCACTGCCCTCTTTTTGCGGTCCGCACAATAGTGAATGTGGCCTCACCTTGCTCTTCTGCGGTCTTCACAAATGTGACTGCAACCACATAGCTCTTCTTCTGCGACCGCACAATTATTGTGCGGTCCGCACTTTTGGTGGTCTTGAGATACAGGTTCTCTGAACCTTTGCTATGACCCAGCTTCTACGGCCACACAATTCATGTGCGGACCGCACTTTGCACCATTATTTGATGGAAATTTCTTCACAACCTGCGGTCGTAGATGATATTATGCAGTCTGCACTTCCGAGCCTTGGTGCTTGTTTTTGTCTTTGAGTTCAGATTACTCCTTCTTGAGTTGGATTTCATCTCAGGAGCTCATCTTTCAATATTCCTGCAATTAAGCACATTTCATCAGTTTTCGAGAACACAATTAAACAATTTTGGACTAAAATGAAATCTAAAAGGTGCTAATAAGTAATCAAAATCCCCACTTATTAACTCCCCCAAACTTAAGCTTTTGCTTGTCCTCAAGCAAATAAAGTAGTTCTCACCTCCATAAGTTAAGAGTCATTTGCGCTAATCAAAGGTGAGTCACTCACACATCAATTGGGACAAAAAATTACCCACACCACTTATGAATTATCAACAAGGCAATAAGATAAACTTTTACACACAAATAGTTGTAATGTGACACTTGAGCATCAAGAGTTGACTTTATTCTTCAAGGAAGCTCGCTCTTTCATGTAGGCCATTATGGATCCTAACTGCTCCTCCTCTACTCTCCACTTGAATATCTCACTTAGAATTTAGCACTCAACCCAAAGATTTGCGAAAGGTTCACTCATCTCGCTCAAAAGAATGTCGCAAGTAAGGTTGTAAGTATCATAGGCTTTACGGCTTTAAGTACCATAGGCTTGCCCCTCATGTAAATCTTCACTATTGTAAGCTCACTCAGTTTGGAATCACGTAGGGTTTTTTTGAAATGTAATGAAAGTTTTTGGACTAAGGTTGGATATGCTATGATAGAATGGGTTCACCTTTCCTTAAGCACTCCATTTTTTTTCTTGGTTCATGCTTTGCCAACTCTTTGAGGTATTTTATTTTCCTTAAGGGAACTAGAGAGACTTAACATCAATATTTCTTGGTCATGATATTCATTTTCTCCTTCTTTGTTTTCTCCATGCTTTGCATCATTACTTTTCTTTGAATCCCTTCAACTCTTCAACTTATTCACTCTCTTTTTGCATTTTTCTTTTTTTTCTTGCCTTTCCTTCTCTTCATTTCTTTTCTCTTTTTGTTCCTTGATACCTTTTTCAAATTACTCATCTCTTCCCCAAACTTACATTTTTAGCCAATTGTTTCACAAGAGTGTTAAGGAAAGTTCGGGTGCCAAGAAAGGGTCACGACAAAATGGGTAAAGGCTTGTAACATGGTTATCAAATGAGAAAGGTTTTAGGATCAAAAGGGTTGACTAGGGAAAACAAAGTTGGTGGGCAATGGAAAATTTAAAGTGGGTCAAGGAGAGCCTACAATCACTTCTCAAGCCAAGCAAAACTTAAAATTTTACCTAGAAACACATTCAAGGCAATTTTTAGACCATTCGCATGGGTACTTGGACTTGCAACAACAACATCTCACCTCTCACGCAACTAAATTGTTAAAAAGGATAGAGTCAAGGAACCACAACGACCATATTCAGGATTGAAAATACTATGGTTCGACTAAATCACTCGATGATTGCGTAAGTCAACACAAGAGTCAAAACGTCACTAACTAGAGATATTTCTTTCCAAAAACCTTATTTTTAACCATAAGCACGTAGTTAAGTGTGTTGGTACCAATTGAAGCATGTTTGACTCTTAGAGCATGACTCAATTAGGTCTTTTTATTCATTATTACTACTATTATTGCCTAACTACGAAAAACGTATCAATCCCTTAAGAAGGTTGTCATACAATCCATCGTTGGGAAGAGTCACCCGGTTCACATAAAAAATCACCTTTGGAAAGAACCGTGGCATTAAGAAAACAAAAGGCTTATTATCCACTAAAACATAAAAAGAACCTACTAAAGCAAAAATAAGCTACTAATTCAAAAAGAAGATAAATATAAATATAAAGAAGCCAATAAAGCAAAAAGCTATTAAAGTCTAAATGAATATATATAATGAGGGATAAGAGAGAAAATATACATAATGAGAAGAAGGAGAAAATAGTAATAAGTTAATTATAGGCCAAATGTGTCATAGTTATCAAAATACATAATGAGAATCATCAAAATGTCTAAGAAACTCCATATCCCCCCCCCCTCCCGAATAAAAATAAGCATTGTCCCTAATGCTTAACAATATAAGAGTAAAAAAGGGTGAGAGTGAATAAAACTCCCTATGGCTCTATGGCCATCTATGTGTCCCCAACAGTGGAACTGACCTTAGTCTCCAATTGGATCTCATCATCCTCAATTCTAGGAGTGGCTGGATTGGTGAACATCTGACGGACTGCCTTGACAGTGTCAGCAGCAAGGTCTAGCTCCTCAGGCTGGCCAGCTGCTGCGGTAGGTGTTGTGGGATCTGGGCCTGGGTGGTGCGGGTCTATCAACATGTCAAATGGAATGTCTCCAGCTGCTGCAAGCTTGGTGACCTATCGCCGGAGCTTATCCGCTGACTTGTTCATTGCATGTGACCTCCGCATATTCTTCACTTCCTTGGCCAACTCTTCAATCATTGATCCATGTTGTACCAGACTGGCCATGATAGTGTTCTGGTTGTCCAGGATCTTCTTCAAAGTTTCTTCGATTGTGGGAGGAATCTGGGGTGCTGGCATAGATGAGTGTGCTGCAACATGACTGGATAAGTCAGACAGCTGTCTGCATCCAGTTGTTGAGGCTCGCCAAAGTCTGGGAGGCTTGCAGTACAGATAGTGGAGCAGAAGGCATGGGCATCGAGGAGGGAGACATTGAGGTTGGAGGTGGAGGCATGGCAGTTGCACTGGCAGAAGGCTCTGCTAAAGTGGAAGGCATATCTACTGATTTTGCTTCTACCACCTAAGGCTCATTATACTGGCCTACGGTAGTAGTCGGCTGACTCATTCTCTTTGGTTTTTTCGGATCCATCAAAGAATACCAAAAGAAGGGCTTCTTTTCCCGACCTTCGTGTCAAAATCCCCGGGCTCTACCCGTGCATCCGTAAGATACTCCATGAGGGTGTTGAAATACGGGTAGGAAGTATCAGCCTACCTGACGACCACTAACATGTTGGCCGACATTACGGCACCCACATTGATCGGGTACCCGACAATAATAGATGCGACTAGAACTGCTCGTGGAATATGTAAGTTTGTCTCATTCTGGCACGGGTCTAGTCTGCTGCATACGAAGGTTTGACACCCCTTCGCCTCAAAATTTAGGGTGTTCCGCTTAATAGGAACTTGTGCAGTGATCCATGATGGTGGTGGCCCCTAGGCTGCAAGAAGTTCAGCTAGCCATGGGCGAGCTGCATAACTCATCGCCAGCTTCTTCAAGTACTGTACTGGCTCCACGTCCTCAAACCTCAAGTAGGAGTTCAGTGTGTGCTGGTTGAACCGCACTTTCAGGTTTCTCACTTTTGTAACTTTTGCCCCTTTCTTAATATGTGCCACATTGGCATAGAACTCCCGGACCAAGTATTCCTTTACATCCACAACTGACTGGGTGAACCACATCCACCCTTTCCTCTCTCGGAACTGTCTCAACATTTCTGGATTGTACTTGTCAAGATCTTAAAGTAGGAACTTTTGCTCAATAGTGAGTGATCTCACCGGCAACCACAAATTGGTGAAGGCAGCTAGACTCACAAAATTGTCCTCCCCGACCTCTTTCTTCTTCGACCTCTCAAGGTCGGCAACTGTAGTACCACCCCTTCGACCATCGTTCGAAATATCATCTACAGCAGTTGCTGGTGCTTTAGGGACAGGTGTAGCAGAAGGCTCTGAAGTCTGACTTGCACTCTCCGAACCCTCAGAAGTGCTATGTGAGGAGGAAGGTTTGTCTCGGATTTGATACCTTCCCTGTGGTTGTTATGGCTGTGATTGAACAGCAGGCTGCTCTTTCGCTGAGTCACCCTCCGATGCTTCTCGAGATGGGGCATATGAACTGGATTCGGAGGGCTCGGGCTGTCTTCCTTGGCCTGCTCTAGCTTTCTTGGTGATTATCCTTTGGAGGGCAAGGGTTAAAGTGCTTTTTCCTCAACCTATGGAAGGTTCACCCTCCCCTTTGATGTATCACCACGACCTCAAGATCTGACCATTTTCTGTAACAAGAAACAATAG
The DNA here is from genome assembly GCA_005239505.1 of Nicotiana paniculata. Lineage (NCBI taxonomy): Eukaryota > Viridiplantae > Streptophyta > Magnoliopsida > Solanales > Solanaceae > Nicotiana > Nicotiana paniculata. Next base: position 13,913 of record ML334491.1, read on the forward strand.
CAGTTAGTTATGGTTCAATTGCAAACAGATAGTATCACACAATATAGAACATGAGTGCAGGGTGGTGAAGTGCGGTCCACACAATTGCAAGCGCGGCCGTAGACTGGGTTATGCACATCGCACAATTTGGAAGTGCGGCCGCAGAGATGGAATTGCGGTCCATAAAATTTTAGTGCGACCGCGGGATTGAAGGGCGGTCCGCACATTTCTCATTGCGGCCTCACATTAGAACTCCCAAAAGTACCAACTCTCTCATGATAGAGATTGGTCTAATCTGCCGATGCACACACTTTTCTGCGGTCCGCACAATTTCAAGTGCGGCTGCAGAATCATTCTTCTCACGGTACCATAATCTTGACTTCTGCAGACCACATAATTTCTTATGCGACCGCAGGTTTCAAAGTACAGTCGATCAGATTCCTAGGGTTTACAAATGTTTTACAAAAATTGGCATGGTATTAACAAGTAAGCATGCAAAATAATTTACCCAGTCCCCATAAAGCAATTAGTAGTTGACCCAACACAGAGTAACCTCCACATGGTAGTAAAATTGACATCTATTGACAAATGGCCTAAAACTACCCAACAAATTATAAATAGAACTAAAAGTTGAAAAAATCTATGAAAACTTAAGCATACCGGATATGAAGGGGTGCAACTAAATGAACACAGATGTGGATGGAGTGTGGCAGATGATTGAACATATGATTTTAATGTGTTAGAGTTTAGAGTGCTCAGAGAGGGAAAAACTTTGTACAGTAGCACAAGGCTACTATTTATGCTTAGACGGGTTGACTTGAGGAACAAAGAAGGAGTGCAGCCACAAATTCCTTCTACAGTGTGCACTCGGTTACCTGGAGGCTCAATAGCCTTTGTTGATCTTCCACATAATTTGTGGTGAGACCGCAAATTGGCCAATTCTCTGACATACCAAACTTTAGAGAGTTTACAGTTTCCCCTTCCAAGTTGTGCGGTCCGCACAAGATTTGTGCGGCCGCAGTTACCTTCTGCTGTAGCACTCCAAATTGTGCAGTCCGCACTTTCTCCACACTTGGACAATTTTTCTGAGCACAGTTCCTATAAAGCACACTCATTCCTGCAATACACTTCAAATTCAGTTAGCATAAAATAAGACCTATCTACAAAAAAATAAAAGAAGAAGAAAAATAAAGCATGGGTTGCCACCCAAGAAGCGCCCGATTTAACGTCACAGCACGACGCAGATTTTCATCACTTCAAATGAATAACTGCCACCACGTGGCCATCATCATCTTGTCCCAAATAATGTTTCACCCAGTGACCATTGACTCGGAATACCTCATCATTTTCGTTCTTCAAGTCCAATGCGCCAAAAGGTGTCACACCCACAATTTCAAAGGGACCACTCCATGTGGATTTCAACTTTTCGGGAAACATCTTCAATCGTGAGTTGAACAACAAAACAAGGAGTTCAAGATCGCTCACCTTGAACTCCTTGTTTTAGATATATTTGTCATGAAGGTACTTCATTCTCTCTTTGTAAAAGGACGAACTTGCATATGCATGGTACTGAAACTCATCCAATTCATTCAAATGTGCAACCCGCAAGTTGGCGGTTGCATCCCAATCAAGATTCAACTTCTTTAAAGGCCACATGGATTTAAGCTCAAGTTCCACCGGAAGACGACAAGCTTTTCCAAACACCAACCGGTATAGAGACACCCGATAGGAGTTTTGAAAGTATTCCGATAAGCCCGTAGTACATCATCAAGCTTCTTTGACCAATCCGTCCGATTAGCATTCACTGTTTTGAACTAGATACTCTTTATCTCCCGGTTGGAGACTTCCACTTGACCGCTATCTTGAGGATGATATGGATTCGTAACTTTATGAGTGACACCATACTTTTTAAGAAAAGTGAAAAAGAAGCCTTGTTGCAAGAATGCGAAACCCCATCGCTTATGATCGCCGCCGAGTACCAAATCTTGTAAAAATATTCTTCTTCAAGAACGCCACGACACTCACTTCATTTTTGGGTAGAGCTACAACCTCAACCCATTTAGACACATAATCAACTGCGACCAAGATGTAGGTGTTTCCACAAGAACTCACAAAAGGACCCATGAAGTCAATACCCACACATCAAAGATATTAATCTCCAAAATGGTAGTGAGAGGCATTTCATTCTTCTTCGAGATTCCACCGGCTCGTTGGCAGTCATCACATCTTTTCACCATATCACTTGCATCTTTGTAGAGAGTGGGCCAATAGAAACCGCAACTTAGAACTTAGGTCGCCGTTCTTGCTCCGCCATGGTGACCACCATAAGGCGAAGAATGGCAAGGCTCAAGAATAACATTTTGCTCTTCATCTGGTACACATATTCTAATTACCCCATCCGTGCAAATCCAGAAGAGGTAGGAGTCATCCCAATAATAATCTTGACAATCCCGTTTGAGCTTCTTCCTTTAATTTGAAGAGAACTTATCCGGGATGATTTCACACACAAGGAAGTTTAACAAATCGGCAAACCATGGCACCTCCTTTATTGAAATGGCCAAGAGTTTCTCATCAGGAAAGGAGCCATTGATTTCAAGGCCATCATGCAGCCTCCCCTCCTCCTCCAAACGAGATAGGTGGTCCGCCACTTGATTTTCACTCCCTTTCTGATCTTGAATGTCAATATCAAACTCTTGCAACAATAGCACCCATCTCATCGACCTAGCTTTTGAATCTTTATTGCTCATAAGATACCGAAGTGCCGCATGATCCGTATGAACAATAACGTTTGCACCCATCAAGTACAGGCGGAATTTCTCAATAGAAAACACAATGGCAGGGAGCTCTTTTTCGGGAACAGTGTAATTGTCTTGGGCATCATTCATGGTCTTACTAGCATAGTAGACCGGATAAAAAATCTTGTTGATACGTGCCCCAAAGCTTCTCTAACCGCTACATCACTAACATCACATATGAGCTCAAAAAGAATACTCCAATTTGGAGCGGTGTTAATGGGAGTAGTAGCAACTTGAACTTTAGCAATTCAAAGGCTCTCATGCAATCATCATTGAAATGAAATTTAGTATCTTTCTCCAAAATCTTGCACAAGGGGTTCACCACTTTGTAAAAATCCTTTATGAAGCGTCGGTAGAACCCCGCGTGACCCAAGAAACTTCTCACGCCTATCACTCATGTTGGAGGTAGAAGTTTAGAAATCACTTCTATCTTCGCCTTGTCGACCTCAATGAACTTCTTGAAATTTTGTGGCCAAGGACAATGACCTCCTCGGCCATGAAATAACATTTCTCCCAATTCAACACCAAGTTCTTTCTTCACACCTTGCCAATACTTTATCAAAATTTGCCAAGAAATCATCAAAGGAATCCCCGACTACCGAAAAGTCATCCTTGAAGACTTCAAGGTAGTCCTCTACCATATCTGTGAAGATCGCCATCATACACCATTGAAAAGTTGCCGGTACATTGCATAAGCCAAATGGCATTCGCTTGAAAACGAAAGTGACATAGGGTCAAGTGAAAGTTGTTTTCTATTGATCTTCAGGGGCAATAAGGATTTGATTTTAGCCCGAATATCCATCAAGAAAGCAATAGTAAGCACAGCCGTCCAACCTATCAATCATTTGGTCAAGGAAGGGTAGTGGAAAATAGTCTTTCCTTGTGAATTTGTTTAGCTTCCAATAGTCCATACACACTCTTCACCCGGCCACCGTTCTTGTTGGAATAAACTCGTTCTTATTATTGGTGACCACAGTTATGCCCCCTTCTTTAGAACACATTGCACCGGAGAAGTCCACGAACTGTTAGAAATGGGGTTGACAACCCCGGTATCTAACCACTGATGATCTCCACTTTTACCACGTCGTGCATGGCTTTATTGAGTCTCCTTTGATGTTCAATAAAGGGTTTGACATCTTTCTCCAAGTTAATTTTGTGCATGCAAAAAGCAGGGCTTATCCCCGAATATCCGCCAAAGTCCACCCAATATCTTTATTCCTCTTGTGGAGCACCGCCAATGTAGAGTCAACCTGCACGTTAGTCAAATAAGAGGAAATAATAACCGGTAAAGTAGAACAAGAGCCAAGGAATTCATACTTGAGATGTGGAGGCAATGGCTTCAACTCCAAGATAGGAGGTTCTTCAATTGAAGGCTTTGTAGGAGGAGTTTTCCTATTCTCAAGATCCAAGGAAAGCTTCAGGGGTGCATAGTTGTACGACCTCATTTCTTGCAAAGAATTAACACATTCCAAGAAGCCATCCATCTCGTCATCATAAAAATTTTCCAAGACGGCCTCCAATATGTCAGCCGCATTAATCGTGGCACTTGTGTCATCAATAATCACATCGGTCACCAAGTCCACGAAAGAACAAACTTCATTGCTATTCGGTTGCCTCATATATTTGCACACGTGGAACACCACATTTTCATCACCCACCCGGAAAGTGAGTTCTCCGGCTTCCACATCAACAAGATCCTTCCCCATAGCAAGGAAAGGTCTACCAAGAATAATCGGCACCTCATTGTCCACTTCACAATCAAGAATAACAAAATCTGCCGGGAGAATGAACTTGTCAACTCGAACCAATACATCTTTAATCGCCCCCAACGGTCTCTTAATTGTACAATCAGCCATTTGTAATCTCATACATGTGGGTCTTGGTTGCCCATTTCCAATGTCTTGAAAACTGAATATGGCATCAAATTGATACTCGCCCCAATATCACAAAGAGCTTTGGCAAACTCGGCACTTCTAATGGTGCAAGGGATTGTAAAAGCACCGGGATATTCCAACTTAGGAGCCATCGAATGCATAATTTCACTCACTTGGTGATTGACTTTGATAGTTTCAAAATTCATCGACTGCTTCTTTGTTACCAAGTCCTTCATAAACTTGGCAAAACCGGGCATTTGCTCCAAGGCTTCAACTAATGGCACATTTATCGAGAGAATCTTCATCATATCAATGAACTTTTTAAATTGGTTCTCGCCATTTTTCTTGGCAAGCCTTTAAGGATAGGGAGGAGGTGGCTTAAGCAATGGTGCCTTAGATTTTTGCACTACCGGTTCCGGTATGTCAATCACATGATCCCTAGACGGGTTCACATCCTCTTGAGTCTCTTCCACCGTGTTATCAATATCAATCCACACTTCTTCATTTGCCTGCACAACATTGTTCGGGATCTCCTCTTCTTCTACCACTTGCTCATCATCCACAAGTTGCCTTTGACTTGAGGTGGGTGCATTCTCACCTCTTCCACTTATTGTAGTAACGGCCATGGCATGCCCTGTATTGTTCCCACCCTTCAAGTTCACCACTGTATCACTTGGTAGTTCCCCCTTAGGACGAGAATTTAAAGCTTGAGAGATTTGACCCATTTGCACTTTTATGTTTCGGATTGATGTGTTGTGTGAAGCAAGTTGGGCATCGAAATCGGCATTCTTCTCCATAATTTTCTTGAACATGTTCTCAATACGACCCATTTCATTATTGGAAGAACTAGGACCTTGGTAAGGATAAGGAAGTGGGTTGCTCGGTTGTTCATACGTCGGGGGCCTTTGAAAATCCAACCCCCAATTTCCCTGATTGTTTTTCCACCCGCCTTGGTTGTTATTCCCCCAATTGACTTGATTATTATTGTTATGCCAATTCCCTTGATTGTTGCTTCCAATCCAATTGCCTTAATTGTTGTTATTCCAATTGCCTTGATTGTTTCCACCACTCCAATTACCTTGATTTTGAGAATTCCAATTGTCTTGATTGTTTGAAGGTCTCCATTGTTGTTGACTAGGGCCTTGGAATTTGTTTCACTGCCCTTGAAATTTGTTCATATATTGGAGATCTTCTTCTTGTCATTGTAAGAATCACCTTGATCAAATCCACTATCATCTTCACAAAATTGTCCACTCTTTGTTGCACTTGTGGACTTCTTGTTCTTCTCTTATTTACCATCATATTGACTCCCTCCATTGCATTCACTTGCCTCAGGTTTTGCACTTGTTGAAATTAAGCCTTTGCCAGCTGGTTCATGGTGGTTGTCAACTCGGCTATGGCTTGTCCATGGTCATGTAACTCTTTATGAAGAAGAATCACATTGAGATCACCTTGTGGGACATTGGATCTAGATTGCCACGTTGATGGCGCCTCTAACGCATCAGGATCCGGACTAGGACTCGTGCTCGATGTCCCAACAAGAGAAGTAATTCTCTAGTCCATAAGATTCCCCGATATGACTAACAATGAGGCCGAGTATGAGGCCGTGATTGAAGGACTAAAGTTAGCTATCAAGTACGGAGCGAAGCGAGTTATCCAACACTGCGACTCTCAGCTCGTCGTCAATCAAGTTGCAGGGACTTTCCAAATCAAAGAACAAAGATTACAAAAATATCAGGGCCGAGATCTGCAAGCTGTTTCCCGAGTTCGATGAGTGCCAGCTCGACCAAATCCCACGAGCGCAAAATATTGAAGCAGATGGCCTCGCCAAACTTGCAGCAACCACTAAAAGCATAATTGACAAAGGGAACGTGGTCACTCTCCTCCACTCATCGATCGATCAAATCGAGGTACGAACTATAAACTTAACTTGGGACTGGCGCAACCGTATTGTCACATATTTGCACGACGGCGTACTCCTAGATGATAAAAATGAAGCCAAAAAGCTTCGAATGTAGGCGGCTAGATACAACATCATAAACAATGACCTGTACAAAAGAACGTACGGCGACCCCCTAGCGAAATGCTTAGGCCCAAACCAGACACGATGCATCCTAGAAGAAGTCCCCGAAGGTCACTGCAGAGCTCATAACGGCAATCGGGCCCTAGTTATATGCCTCATACGAGCAGGCTACTACTGGCCCACAATGAAAAAAGAGGTCGCCGACCTCATAAAAAAATGCAAACAGTGCCAAAGATACGCCCCCATGATCCACCAAGCGGACGAGCACCTCCACTCAGTCACCTCACCTTGGCCTTTCATCAAATAGGGAATGGACATCATCGGACCCCTCCCAGCAGGGCGAGGTAATGTACGATTACTTTTAGTTTTAACTGACTATTTTTCTAAGTGGCTAGAAGCAGGTGCATTCTCCCAAATACGCGAACAAGAAGTGATCGCATTCATATGGAGGAATATCGTGTGCCTATTAGGCCTCCCTAAAGAAATCAGTTGTGACAACGGGCCTCAATTCACTAGAAAAAAGATCGCCAAGTTTTTCGAGAAATGGCACATCAAAAGAATACTCTCCACGCCATACCATTCTCCGAGTAATGGGCAAGCGAAATCCTCCAACAAATCAATATTGAATATCATGAAGAAAAAGCTCGAGAACGCCAAGGTATTATGGCCGGAGTTGCTGCCAGAAGTGCTATGGGCATACCGCACAACGCCAAAAACAAGCACAAGAGAGACACCTTACTCACTAGTCTATGGGACTGATGCAGTAATACTACTACATCAGTCGAGGTCGGAGAACCAAGTCTAAGGTACTCACACGAGAGCGGGTTAAGAAACGAAGAAAGCAGGAGGCAAGACCTCGATGAGGCCGAAGAACAAAGAGACGTGGATTACATAAGGATGGTCACCCCGAAACAACAGGCAGAGCAATAATACAACAAAAGGCCAAGGTCAGACCGTTCAAAGTCGGGGACTACGTACTCAAGGCCAAAACACAGGCAAACAAGGATCCACGTGAATGAAATCTAGGAACAAATTGGGACGAACCATACAAAATTACGGCGACAACAAGTAAAGGGTCGTTCCAACTGGAAACGTTGGAAGGAAAACTACTACCAAACAACTGGAACATCGCCCACCTCAAGTACTTAAACTTCTAAGGAAAGATGTTCTCTGAGTCATACTCTTTTTCCCTCACCTGAGTTTTGTCCCAATTAGGTTTTCTCGGGGAGGTTTTTAACGAGGAAACAAGGAGGAAATTTCAAAGTTAAGCACGAGCAGGTGAGAACACAAATTAGCCAGTTCATTGCTCGACCCCTCGAATGCTTCTCCAAGTCGACCAATGAAGGGACTTGATAGACTAAGAATGGAATACCCAGCCCAAAAAACATGTAAACTTCTCCAATATATATATGTAAGCAAAGCATACAAGTCTATGATGTTCGCCTATGTCTCCACCAACTCTAACACTGCACCAATTAAGATACTCCCATTCGACCTCGTTCGAATTAATTAAGAGTAACATTCGACCTCGCTCGAATCAACTCACATTTGACCTCGTTCGAATTAATTAAGAGTAACATTTAACCTCGCTCGAATCAATTCGCATTCGACCTCGTTCGAATTAATTAAGAGTAATATTCGACCTCGCTCGAATTAACAAAGAGTAATATTCGACCTCACTCGAATTCAACTAACACTCGACCTAGCTCAAATTTGATTTACAATTAACCTCATTCGAGTTAATTATGGCGACATTTGACTGCACTCGAATTAATCAAAGATACACTCGACCACGTTCGAGCTTGCGCCTACCAACACAGTTCTTTTAATCAAGGCAATCAATTGAAGAAAATATTCAGAAGACTCGGAAACGAACAACAAAAAACATTCCAATTCAAAAGATAACTTACAAGGGCTGAACAGACACCAACAAAAACAAACAAAAAATATTACAAGTATTACTCAACATCATCCCCACCATCGTCCCCATCGTCATCTTCTCCATCCAAGTACTCATCGTCTTACCAAGCACCCTGGTCGATCCTATCCAACTCATCCTCACCATTGCCTACCCCCGGTGTAGTGGGATCGTAACCACAGGAGACTCAAGTTGTGCGCGCCTTGGCACGAGCACCCTCGAACTCATCCTCAGTAAGTCCCCTTGCTACCATCAAGTCCCTAAATATGTCAAGTTGGGCCTCGGCATGGATCTACTTCTCATGCGAATCCTGCACAACATCGGGATAAGCAGAAATATGAGAGGAAGACGGTCGAGCCAATAGTTGCGGCCTTTCGGCCTCAAGAGCGGCGACCTGATCATTTAAGTTCGAAATCTCTCCCTGGAGCCTGCCAATCCGCTCATCAATCCTTGCCTCCCCGAGCACGAACGCCTCTACTTCACTCGCATGTTCGGACAGGAGAACATGGATGACCTCCTCCAACGCCTCCACCTTTGCCAAAGCCGTCATCCTGGCTTCCTCGGCTTTTACCAACTCTGTCGTCTTCTCAATTAGCTCATCACTCAAGTTATTGTCCCTGATCAAACTCTGCTCAAGTTCAGGCCCCAGGGACGCCACTTGAGCTTGGAGATCAGCACACTCATCTTCGACCCCCTTACTTACATCAAGCTCGTCCTCCTTGACTCTTAGTGCTCCCTCGAGCTCGCTACATGATTTTTGGCATGGTACTCACGGTACTTCGACTCCATCATCTTGAAAATATCCCTCATCTTCTCTTCTCGGCGGGCACACTCAATCTCCATAATAAGGTTCTAATGAACAGGGAAAAAGCATAAGAGGTTAGTAAAACAAACAACAAAGGGAAAAGAGAGAGAACGTAAGGAACGATGACTTGAAAACTTACCCGCAAAGACATTCCAGATATGACCCATGACAGAGCGGCATCGCCAAACGTCTGTAAAGTTCTGCCCTTGGCTCTGGAGCAAAAGGGACCCAAAAAAGGGATCACGCTCTCTGTATTCTTCAATAAGTCACTGTCGAGGGGAATGACTATGTTAAGATTATTTCCCTCTGTCCTCACTTTTACCCGAGTGAATCTCTCATTGAACATTCGTACCTCTACAGGGTCGATGTCGGAATCGGACTCATATCCATCTACGGCCACACCTTTCCCCCTCTCCTCGACAGATAAAGAAATGTTAGCTTGCCTTGACAGCGATGGATCACTTCTCAGAACGGCCTGCGCTTCCTCTGATCGACCCCCTCCCTCCACGACAGCCTCGGGTAAGGGAGAAATTTCTACATTTTCTGAAGGGGGCAAAGTCTCAGTGTCCAAAGCTACGTCCCCTTAGGTGCAGCCATGGACGACTCGGGATCACCCCTTGCTAACTCTTCAGTTCCTACTGCCTCAGCGCCAACATCTACTCTCCGCCTTTTTGACGGAACTACTTCCTCCTAGCTCGGTGATGACTCGTCCACTAAGTGCAATACAAGAGAAGTCTGAGTCTCCGCCGATGGGACCGCTGCTCGTCGATTAGGTCTAAGCAGGACCGAGGTCTGGGAGGGAGCAGCAATCTGTTCGTCTACGGTCGCAATAAGCAATGACCAGTAGAGGCACCCAACTTACGGGAATCAGAGGTAGGAGCCTTCACTTTCTTTGAAGTCCTCCGACCTGACGACAAGAATAGAAGTTCACTAACCTCGCTATAAAGGAGAAAAGAGAAATAGAGAAGACGACATAAAAATCGAAGCAACAAAAGGGTGAAATGAATGACTTACTGGGCGTAGAGGGTTTACGTCCGAATTTCTTGCAGAATGTCAACCATTCACGGATCCTCACTGTGTGGGGTAAAATCCGACTCACCCAATCACGAATGTTGGCGACCAACATAGGAGGCTCCTTCTCGGCTGCACAAAAAGGGAAGAAAAATGATTAAGTCGACAACGAGATAGTCAAAGTAACCAATCAGGTTGCGATCCTCGCTACTCGACCTCCCCGTACGAGTTTCTCAACTATGACTAACAAAGTCCGCTACCAAGGCCGACAAATAGACAACCTCGATAAGCTGATGGACTAACTGTATGGGTTAAAATTGGACTGAGGAAATTCGGAATGGGAAGATGATTACTATGAGTGATTTGCATATCAAAGGGCTTAGTTTGACCGAGGACGACTAGTGATCAACATGACGAACTGCCGCGTGGTCTAGACCGGCCGAGGACGAGCATCATAGATAGAAGTAACAACTATTTTTATATTGGGATCCTCGAAGGGAATATTCTGTTGAATATTCTCTCTGTTTGTACTTTTTAGGGTTCTTTGGGAATATCCCTTATAAATAGTAGGAAAGATAAGGCAAAAGGGAGGTAATATTCATACGATAAGAACACTATCAAAAAGTAAACTCTCTAGATAAATATAAAGAACAACTTTCTGAAGAGATTCGACCTTTTTGGATTATCTATTGTCATTTTCACCATATCCGAAAAAGTGTCCAATATTCATTTATATTCTTGTCATTCATCATTGTCAGAAGAAAGAATCATTCACCTCATTCAATATTGGGTGAATCTTCCTCCTTCTTTACATTTATTGTCATTTATTGTTATTTAATACTTGATACTTATTGTGTAGTATTAAATTTGACATATTTATTGCTAGCGTATTACTTCCGTTTCATCATTGCTCACACCTTTCACAGTGTCAATCCAAGATATAAAGTTATTAGTTTTAACTAGGATTAACTCTATTTAATAATTGATTAATTAGTTTAATAAAAAATTATCATTTTTTGGTTAAACAAGTGACTTTTGAGTTACAATGTGCAAAGTATAATGAGTTTTCATTTACAAAACAAAGTAAAATGACTTTCATAAATAATTTGTATTAGTTCAATAACCTCCCGAGAAATGGACTCTTAAAAGTTAGAGCCTCAACAAGTCTTCAAGTCATTTGCTGATCAACAAAAATAGACACTTTTGGTGTATTTTATCTCTCTTAAAACTGGAAGTTCCATGATGTGAACTAATCTTGCTGTCAATTCCAAATGAAAATGACAAAAATGATTCCGTATGTTCTTCTGACGGTAGGTTTATGATGGTCCTTTAAATATATCGTAAATAATTTTTGTTGGAAACCCTAATTATTAGAACTTTATATTCAACTCAATTTTGCAGTCCAACAAGAAAGCACGGAAGAAGGGTTTGTGAGAATTAGGGTATGAGGATCGATTGTGTAACAAAACTTTCTATATTTTTAATTTATTGGAAGAGGTATGAATTCTGTCATGATAAATTTTCAAATCAAGCAACTTCATATTATAGATCTCTAACAGTTTAGACTTTAGACTCTGTTTTTTATATTTGTTTGTTACATCTCTTTTAACTTTATTTATTAACTTCATAATTTCTCTCCGAAACTGATATTTCTAGGCACTTCAACACTAAAGCAAATATTTCCCATATTTGCATTCATTAATGGGTCAAGAAGGTAGGAACGGCAAGTTGATTGAGAAACACCAGTTTGAAACTTCTTTTAAGATATCAGAGAACCACACGCCACAAAGTAACTACTTTGGGATGCATGCATGTATTGCAGTGATGCCAGAGTCAGAGTTTGATGTTTAATCTTTTTAAGTTACTGAGTTCTAAACTAATAACTTTTACATATTTAACGAATTTTAAAAGATAGATTCAGAATTTGAACCAAAGCTATTGGAGTGACGATATGAAACAGTTCTCATCTGAAGCAGTTTTAACATGCCCAAAAAAGGATTGAAACATTGTTCGAACTATTTTTCATATTTTTTTTATTCAATTACTTATTCTAAATTGTTGATTGTCAATTAAGTTCATCTTCAAGCCTCTATTACAAGAATGCTGCCAATCCGAAAACAGAACAAATTTCTTCATAAGAGAAAAAGTAATGAAAATACTTGAATCGACTACTTTTAATATTATATTTCTGCCAATTCTAACAAAATATGTATTTGTATCTTTTCCTTGGAATCAACAATCAATTGGGTTATGACTAATTGATGTTTTGGTGTTGCTACAAGTCTAGAACCATATTTATCAAGAAAAATGATAGTTTGCACAATTATTTATTGAACATTAACTTTCATTTTGTGAATGTATCTGTCAATTACTTTTTATCTAGAAATATGGTATTGCTATTTTAAAACTTGATTACTATACTAAATGCTTCATAATTTTTGTTGATAGGGCTTTCAGTTCCAAACTTGCCAGCTAAAATAGTAGATTGGATTATTATGTGTTCACTTTTATCTTACAGTTGAACGGGCCAAAATCTTAGTTTCAGAGACTGATATCTTGAGGCAATACAAAATTAATTAGATATAAAAGTGAAGTTTATTTCGAAGATCCAAAAGAATCATTTATATTACTTAATAATCAGACAATTTTCTTAGCCTATAATATTTGTAATAATTTTTTTGGAGGACATACAACATCGTTAGATTTTTCTTCCTAAAAAAAATGTGATGCTATTAATTTGTGTAACTACCATGCATTTCTGATGTGTACGATAGTTGAAACTAACTCCTCTTATATGAGAAAAATAATTTGAAAAGCAGTTTTTGAACTCTAAACAAGTAAAAAAAAAATTATTTCGCGCCAAGATACTCGAATAACTTAAGAGGTTTCTAACAATTCTATGGTTGATGACAACAATTACTAGTGATATTATATTTATGTCAAGAATCAACTTTTTCACTTTTTATACAAACACAAATTTTCTATTTTCTTAGAACTGTACAGGCTTGACATACTATTTGCGACGACGTTAATACAAGTTGATAAATTGTGCTACTTTGTCAGACTTCTAATGCAAATATTAAACCCATATACGACGAGATTATAACAAGGCACGCATCCACAGACTTGGGCAGAGTTACTTCCTTTATTTATTTAATTAGCTGAATCGAATCAATTTTTATCAATTTAAGCAACTTAAACTCTTTTTTTAGTTTTGATTTTATAACTCAAACATATTTTAAATTATACTAATGTGATTATTTAAATTTTAGCAGACACTGGGTTCATGCGCAAGGCCCGTACTTTAAGACTAGTAATTTTAAAAAATTATATAACTAAAGTATTGGTGTTTGATTGTTAAAATAAAAATTAAATAAAAAAGTATAACTTTTTAAAAATAATAAAAATATTAAAATTATTTAGTTAGCTCAACAAAAAAAAAGGCCTATGATTACTTTGTGTATGAATTAAAAGTTAGTGATCTTCTTCAGATTTTGATTAGGTAACAATCAACCACGATTTTAGAGCCTGTTTGGATTGGCTTATTTTAAGTATTTTTAAGCCAGAATAGCTTTTAAGTCATTTGTAGCGTTTGAATGAAGTAAAAAGTGTTTTTAAGTACTTGTTTTTAAGCTAAATGACAAAAATAAGTCAAAAGCTAGAATTCCTAACTTATGACTTTTGGCTTAAAAGTCACTCAAAACAAGCCCATCCAAACGGGCTTTTAATCCATCTAACAAATGTTTGCCACCTTCATTAGTTTATAAAGATTTTCTCTTATGCTTTATTTTTTATTTCACGTAAAAAATAAATGTTATAAAATATACATGTAACTAAAATTTATTATTTTGTGTAAACGTTGAGTGAAGAATCATAATTAAGCTACATTTTGTGTTGGTTAAGATAATGAGTAAACTTTGAATAAATTATTATTTAAAATTTTGAAGTAAATCATGTATTTCCTATTCTCAATCATGCAAAAACAACTAACATTGCTACTGGGATTAAAGAAATACATTTATGGAAAAAAAAGAAAAAAACCTTTTGGAGATGTCTAGTTTAATAAGGAATGAATTAATAACTAAAGTACTTGGTTGATTTAAAGTTCCTAATCTTTAGAAAAATAATTTAAATTATAATTTTATTCAGTGTAAAATCTATTTTTAGATGGTAAAATATTTACTAAGGAGTTTCGTACTTTTATAGTACTAGTCTTAAGATACTTGTGTACCCATATCAATGAGTATATAGTATTTAGAATTTACATTAACATTATTAAATAATGTATTTCAGATGCAAAATAAAAATCGAAGTAAACAATTTAAATATGTGAATATGAGGAAGGTAATGATGTTTGACTAACTAATCAAAGGATTGTAATTTACTTTTCATTCTATGTTTAATAACTTGTTTTAAATAAATTGTGCCTCCGATGACCTGGAATTTGAGAAATATATTGTATTTACTTTTTATTTTATATTTAGTGAATTACTTTGTATAAAAAGCGTATCTCCTAAAAAGTATTCTTAAAATTCCTTACATAATAAAAAAAGGTAAAAGAAAACACTGCAAGAATCCTAACATAAAATAAAATAAAAACTTCCAAGAAGGAATCCTATTGTCTTTAAAGTATAAAAATATTACTAGTATTCCTTGTGATAAATAGAATTCTATTTAAGGTTAATGCCTATACTTTGGAGAGACCTTAGGAATTTTACTTGGAGGCTAAGTCACTCTTTCCCTATAAATAGAGGGGTCATATTCAATTGTAATTCATCCCAAAATTCAATAAGAATTTCCTCTCTCTCTTTCTCCGCAATATTGTTCTTCTTCTTTTGTTGTTTCATAACACGTTATCAGCACGAGACTCTACCGTTTCAAGAAGCTTTTTGAGAATATTAAGGAAGCAAATATGGATATCTCACAAAGAAAACTTGAATCAAAGTTCAATTGTAAAAATATTTGTTTAATTGATTCATGTACAACGCATACAATATTCAAAGAGAAGAAATATTTCTCTCATTTAAGTATGTGTAAGGCAGATGTTACTACAATTTCTAGCAGTAGTAATTTAATTGAAGGCTCTGGAAGAGCTACTATAACTCTGCCTAAGGGAACAATAGTTATCATAGAGAATGCAATGTTCTCCGCCAAGTCCAAGAGGAACTTCTTGAGTTTTAAAGATATCCGCCGAAATGGATATCATATTGAGACAATAAATGAGAATAATCTTGAATATCTCATCATTACCAAGAATGTCTCTGGCCAGAAAAGAGTTATTGAGAAGTTTCCGTCTTTATCTTGTGGCCTGTATTGGACAAGAATTAGTGCAATTGAAGTACATTCTATTGTAAATCATAAGGTTACTGATTTCAATATTTTTGTACTTTGGCATGATCGATTGGGACATCCTGGATCAATTATGATGAGACGAATTATAGAAAACTCAAATGGGCATCCATTAAATAATTTAAAGATTCTTTTAAATAATGAGTTTTCTTGCACTTCTTGTTATCAAGGCAAGTTAATTATAAGACCATCACCAACAAAGATTGGGATTGAGTCTCCTGCATTTTTGGAACGTATACAAGGGGACATTTGTGGACCTATTCACCCACATAGCGGGTCATTTAGATATTTTATGGTCTTAATAGATGCATTTTCTAGATGGTCTCACGTGTGTCTATTGTCATCTCGCAACCTCGCGTTTGCAAAATTAATGGCACAAATAATCCGATTAGGGGAAGATTTTTCCGATAATCCAATTAAGTCTATTAGACTTGATAATGCTACTGAGTTTTCATCCCAAACATTTAATGATTATTGCTTATCAATTGGGATAAAATTGGAACATCCTGTAGCTCACTCAAAATGGCCTTGCAGAGTCTTTAATTAAACGTCTGAAATTGATAGCAAGACTGTTACTCATGAAAACGAGGCTGCCCACTTATATTTGGGGTCACGCCATTTTGCATGCAACAATGCTAGTTCGTCTCAAACCGACAAATTATCATAAATATTCCCCGTTGCAATTAGTTTTGGGTCATGAACCTAATATATCCCATTTAAGAATTTTTGGATGTGCAGTATATGTGCCTGTAGCCCCACCATATTGCACCAAAATGGGTCCCCAAAGAAGGTTAGAAATATATGTTGGGCTTGAATCGCACTCCATTATTCGCTATCTTGAAACATTAACGGGGAATTTATTTACTGCTCGATTTGCAGACTGTCGATTTGATAAGACACTTTTCCCAAAATTAGGGGGGGAATTGGTGAAACCAAACAGAAAATTTTGTGGAAAAATCCATCATTATCTCATCTTGATCCACGTACCTCTATTTGTGAAAAAGAGTTGCAAAAGATTATCCATTTGCAAAGAATAGCAAATCAAATGCCAGACGTATTTACGGATTTGAAAAGGATAACAAAATCACATATCCCTGCAGAGAATGTTCCAATCTGTATTGATGTCCCTATTGGACAATCTTCTAGTGTCATAGTTAATGAGTCAAAAGCACGCCTAAAACGTGGCAGACCATTGGGTTCTAAGAATCGAAATCCTAGAAAAAGAAAAATAAATGATCAAAATTACACTACGAAAGAGTCTCATGAAGAATCCACGATTTAATAAATTCTGAGATTCATGAGGAAACCTCTGAGCCCGAGACTCAAGAAAATAAGGAACTAGAAATAAATCCAATCGATATTGACACAAATTTAAATCGAGTGGATATAGTGGTGGATTATGTCTTTGCATATAATGTTGCATCTAGCATTATGCAAGATAGTGAGGATCTTGAACCTCAATCTGTTGGAGAATGTCCACAAAGACGTGATTGGCCAAAATGGCAAGAAGCAATCCAATCAGAGTTGAATTCACTTGCGAAACATGAAGTTTTTGGGTCTGTAGTCCAAACACCTAATGGTGTTAAGCCTGTTGGCTATAAATGGGTCTTTGTACGCAAGAGGAATGAGAACAATTAGGTACAAAGATATAAGGCACGCCTTGTTGCACAAGGATTTTCACAAAGGACTGGTATCGATTATGAAAAGACATATTCATCCGTTATGGATGCTATAACGTTCTGTTATCTCATTAGTTTTACAGTCCATGAAAAGATTGACATGCATTTAATGGATGTGGTTATCGCCTACCTTTATGGCTCACTTGATAATGAGATATACATGAAAATTCTCGAGGGATTTAAAATGTCTAACGCACATAATTCAAAATCCCGGAAAGTATTTTCAATCAAATTGCAAAGATCTTTATAGGTCTAAAGCAATCAGGACGTATGTGGTATATTCGTCTTAGCGGGTATTTATTAAAGGAATGTTATATAAATGATGTCATTTGCACATGTGTTTTTATAAAGAAAACAACATCGAAATTTGTTGTACTTGCCGTATATGTTGATGACATAAACCTTGTTGAAACTCCTATAGAACTCTAAGAGACAATTGATTATTTAAAGAAGGAATTCGAGATGAAAGATTTAAAAAAGACAAAATTATGTCTTGGTTTGCAAATTGAACATTTGACAAACGGAATTTTTGTTCATCAATCTGCCTACAAGAAAAGGTACTGAAACGGTTTTACATGGATGGAACACATCCATTAAGTACTCCGATGGTTGTTCGATCACTTGATGTGAATAAAGATCCATTCCGACCTCAAGAAGAGAATGGAGAGCTACTTGGTCCTGAAGTACCATACCTTAGTGCAATTGGTGCATTAATGTATCTTGCCAACATTACAAGGCCTGACATAACTTTTTCAGTTAATGTTTTACCAATATATAACTCTGCTCCTACAAGGAGACATTGCAATGGAATCAAACACATATTGCGGTATCTAAAAAGAACTACCGATATGGGCTTATTTTATGGCAATAATTGCAGTCCTGATCTTGTTGGTTATGCTGATGCTGCGTATTTATTTGACCCACACAAGACTCGATCTCAAACTTGCTATGTGTTTACATGTGGGGGCACTGCCATATCTCGGCGATCGACTAAGCAATCGATCGTGGCTACTTCATCTAATCATGCTGAGATAATTTCTATTCATGAAGCAAGTCGAGAATGTGTGTGGTTGAGGTCTATAATACATCTTATTTCGAGACAAATGTGATTTGAAGTGTGACAAACTACCCACAATTTTGTATGAAGACAATGCAGCATGCATAGCCCAATTGAAGAGAGGATTCATAAAAGGAGATATGACAAAATACATTTCATCAAAGTTATTTTCACACATGATCTTCAAAAGAATGGTGATATCAATGTGCAACAGATTCATTCAAGTGATAATATGGCTGATTTGTTCGCAAAATCTCTACCGACGTCAACCTTCAAGAAGCTAGTGTACAAGATCAGGATGCGGAGACTCAAGGATGTGCATTGATGCTCTCATCAGGGGGAGTTAATGCGTGATGCACTCTTTTTTCCGTACAAGATTTTGTCCCGCTGGGTTTTCCTTGCAAGGTTTTTAACGAGGCAACCAAATGACGCATTTCTAAACACGTGTACTCTTTTTCCTTTTCTAGAAATTTTTTCCCATTGGATTTTATTTTAGTTAAGGTTTTAACGAGGCACATTATTTGTTGAATAAACATTCAAGGGATAGTGTTATAAATAAAATTCTATTTAATGTGAATGCCTATATTTTGGAGAGATCTTAGGATTTTACTTGGTGGCTAAGTCACTCTTTCCCTATAAATAAAAGAATCCTATTCTATTGTAATTCATCCCAAAATTCAATAAAATTTTTCTCTCTTTCTCTGCAATATTATTTTCTTTTATTGATTCATAACATTCCTAATTTAAATGGAATTAGTCTATCCGGAAGGATTTAATGTGATAAACCAATACTCTAAAAATTCCGTACAAAATAACAAAGGTAATACCCGTGTTATTTTTCAAGTGGAATTAGCATGGTATGGAGGGTATGGACAACTAGGAATTTGCTAACAAAGAATATTGAAAAAGTAGGATAATATTTGGCTTTGTTTGTGTATCGGCCTGCGGGAGGTAGTAATTCTCTATTTTTCGTTTTTTTTTTTTACAAATGAACACCTAACATTTAAAGGATTTGTTATACTTCCAAATGAAGAGGGAGAAACTAAATTTATGGAATTTATGATACATGTAAAGTCCTAAACATTAGACTAGTATTAATATTATGATTTTATCAAGTGTGTAAGTTGATTTTAAAGTCCTAGATATTTGAAAGACAATTTAAACGATGATTTTGTTCAATGTAAAATTTATTTTTATAAGATAAAAAAATGAATGATTAAATACAAGGGTACAAAGCCATATTTCGCTAAGTGATTTTATGCTTTTGATATAATTTATATTAAATTAGATTAAACACACAAATATATATATATATATATATATATATATATATATATATATATATATAGGGGTATTTATAAAAACCCAAAAATCGAACCAAACCGAATATCGAGCTAAATCGACAAAAATAATCGATAATTTTTAGGTTATTTCGCTTGGTTTTGGTTTTAATCAAAATATAACCGAAAAAATCGAACCAAACCGACTATAAAAATGACCTATTTAAATTTATTATTACACACACACACACATATATATATATATATATATATATATATAAAGTTTCTAAAATTTTATGGTACTTTATATTTTTAGTCTAGTTCCTTACTATTATAATAATCTAATTCTTTGCCTTTATATTCTAGTTTAATTGGTAGTTTTCTTTTGCTAAGTAGAAAAATTTATTTCATGTTAAAAATAATTGATTTTTAATTGAGTACTTTAATTATTCATCACTATTTGATAGTCTATGTGTCATATTTAAGAAAAAGAATTGATGAATAACAGAAAAACTAAAAATCCGAAAAAAATCGAATCGATAAAAAAGCGACTTAATTGATTTGATTTCGTTCCAATATTTAAAAAACTGACTTACATAATTTGTTATTTTTTTTTAAAAGAAAAAACTGAGAACTGGGAAGCAAGAGAGAAAAGGGAGAAAAAGAACGTCGTCTTCACGGTTTGATTTTTCGAAACCCACTTCGAACGTCATTGCCAACTGTTAGAGGAAACTTCCAACTTTTTTGCTCGGTCAACAGTCGAAGACCTATCAGTTTCGTTTTTATCGACTATATAATTGCCTCACTTCTCATTCGCAAAAACTCTTGTTCCCATTCATTGATTAACAAAGTTGATTTTATTTATTTAGGGTTTCTGATTTACTGTTTCTCTCAATCTTCAGCAGTATTCGCAGATATGGCGTCGCAGGAGTATTTGAATAAGATGCAGGTTCGCCAGAATTATCGTAATCTCTGGCACACTGATCTTATGCGCACTGTGCAAGCTGACACTCCTTGTAAATTTCTCTTTCAGATGTTCTGTGTTTAATTCCAGTTAATGTACGTGTTTTCCTCATACGTTTCATGTTTTTCTTTTTTGCAGATTGCTGTTTTTCCCTCTGGTGGTAAGTATGCCTTTATGTGTATGTTTTTTCTATAAAGTAAATCTAATGTTGTTGATTTGATCTATGATCTATGCTTATTTATGACATTATTTGCTGCAATTCCTGTGATTTCGTCTTGGGATTGAAATTTTCTGTTACTCATATATCGTTAAGCTGGAGAATTTTATGTTTTGATTGTTGATTTTGAAGGAATGAGTGTTTGGCTGATAGGATTTGTGATGCTTTGACTTAGTTCTTGTAGTCATATATGTTTTTCCTTGGACTTGAGTTAGATTGGATGCTTAGAAAAAGTTGTGGGGTGAATACTTCAATTTAGATAGTTATGTTTATCAGTTAGATAAGCTGAATTTAGTTTAGTGTTGAACCTGTTCCTGTTAAAACCTTTAACAGTACCCATAGGGTAGGGTCATTTCATTCAAGGACAAGATATGTACAAATTATAGTAATAAGATTGTACTCCCTATGTTCCATTTTATATGGCACTCTTTTCTTTTTAGTTTGTTCCAAAAAGAATGACACTTTTATATAATTGGAAACACTTTAACTTTAAAATTACCGATTGAGATACTATTACCCTCCTTGCATCTTTTAAAAGGTATTTCTGTATAGTTATGCAGAATCATGTAGAGAGTATATGAAAAATAATAACCAATCAAGGGATTAAACAATGCAAGCTTTGATACAATGATTGTTCCTTTTAGATATCAAACAAACGACTGCAGAATTTGGTTAATGGAATTCGTAGTAGTAGAAAATGCAATTGATTGCGTGATAGGTGGAGGAAAAGCTTTACACATCCAAGTAGAAGGATGCGATGTTCTATGAGAGATGATGATACAATCCTTTTTATGGGTCTATGAGGGACCTGATTTACTGGAAATTATCTTGGTTTTATGGGTTTATGAGCGATGCTGGGTGGTGCTTCTACTATGGACACTTCTAATTGCTAAATGTACTGAACAGCAGGAAATAGTGAAGGGTGTTTTCCTCTGATTTTGTGATGGTATTTGGTTTTAATCCCAGTTTGCTGGTGCTTTTCAATTTTTTTTTTGTAAAACTTATCTCGCTGTTGGATACACTAGCATTCATATAATCTAGAAGTTCTAATAAAAGTAATTATCACTCATTGGGTTCATGATCAATTTCAAGAGATGTCCCTCAATGCATGTGCATTTAGATACCAAGATATGTCTTGATAACATTTGAAACTGGATTCCTGCTAGATTTGTTCTTCTATTATGTAATTACTTTTTTCCTCTTGTTACTTAAATAAAGAAGTCCTTTTAATACGTTATGTAACTTGCGTTACTAAAATTTCAAATTACAGTGCACCATGTGCATCATATTTGCTTCGGAAACGGGCTCTCTACGGTGATATGACAAGGTAAACCATTTTATCTTTAAGTAATTTTCTGATGGCGCTAGCTTTGGTATAACGAAATTTTCTGTCCGTCACAGGTATACATGTTGTGCGGGTTATATGCCCTGCAGTGGTCGGTGTGGAGAAAGTCGTTGTCCTGAATTTTGTTTAGCAACTGAGGTAAGTGGAAAGTTCGTTCACTTTATTTTTGTGTTTACTGCTAAAATATCAAGAAAATTATTGTAATTATATGTTAAAATGGTCTAAATCCATTGTATCTTAATAGGAAAATATTGTGTGATTGTTTAAATGTATATTATTAAGTATGATTTGTATTCTTGATCAAGACTTCATATAAAGGAGCTCAATTCATCTTTTCTTCTCTCTTTAATTTCTTTGCATGGTATCTAGTCTCTATGATCTTGGTAGACTCACAACCTTCACCTACCAGCAGACAATTGTACGCTGTTGCTTTGGCTGTCGATGTCCTCCTCTTTCTTAGTGATTGGCTTAGCTCCTCGTTGTGATGGTCGACTCTGCTCATCTCCTCAACAGATTGTGCGGTTCCTCTTTTATCTGCTGACTAGTGCATTCCTCTTTCTGGTGCTGCTCATCTTTCTGGCAATCAACACTCTCCGCTTTTTTTTTTTCCAGTGTTCAATACTACTCTCTTCTTCCGGTGTTTTACACTGGGCATCTCTTCCCAAGCATCCGATGCGGCTCATCTCCTATTTCTCATTTCTTAGGTGACTGGTGCCCTCGAAACAACCTATGAAAGGTTGTGAGCCTACATAATGCCCTCTTCCCTTAGGCAATCGACACCATCCCTCTCTTCTGCAGGTGAACGGCGCCGCTCTGACAATAAAGGAATACCTCCATTCTAGTGTCTACAATGCCAGGAAGCCTTTATTATTATACCCATCAATCACTGAAACCACTATGGGGTCTATGTTGGCTTAATGCGATGAAGACAGACGGAGGCAAAGGGCCATATACTACCAACATAAGAAAATGACCGGCTACAAGACCATGTATACCAATTTGTGGAAAACCTGCTTGGCCATTTTTCTTCAGGAAACCTTGCTCTCCTCTTTCTCTTACGACCATCCCAGAAGCAACTTGGATCTTTCCTGCAGTTTCTCTTGAAGGACTTCGGAAGCAACTTTCTCTTACTCAAAGAGCAAACTCAAGTTGGTTTCCACTATTTATGATTAAGGGGTGTGTTAAAATATAAAAATTTAATGCAATGATAGGTTAACATTTTGCTAACTTTGTATTTAAATAGGAAGATATTTTACGATTTTCTATATGATATTCTAGAATATTCTTAAGAGAATTATTACTTTCCTTATCCTACTAGATAACTATATTAGGAAATTCTCTTGTAGTGTCAAAATCAAGTCTTCAATACATTTCATTTTTCCTCTTTTAGTTATTTACATGTGCAATATTATTGTTAGAGATGACTTTATATTCTTTGGAAGCAAGGAGTTGAACCTGATGTTTTGCTACACAGTCATTAGATTTCTCTCTCATGGCTAAAATTCGATAGTAAAATAGTATAGTATCAGATGCAAGGATGGATTCTTTCATTCACTGCTAAATGGGTTGAAAAGAATTTAGATGGTCAATAGGAAATTCCAAATTAATGGACTATTTTGTACTTAATAACTTTAAAGTTGGTGAAATGAAACGGCTAAGAAACTTCACCTCATCTGCTAAACACTATTTTATGTAGGTGACGCAACTCTACACTGATGATTGTGGAGTAATCAAGATATTGCCACTCTCTTATACATGTCTCTATTTGACTCTGATACATGCCCTGTTGCAAGCATTTTCCAATTGCTCGCGATAAGTTATCATTCTGAATGTGCACATCACGGACTTCAAACCTTATCATATCTTATGGTATCTACCTATTTTGGTTGACTGTATGTTTGAGACACTTTATGTGCCGTTTTGATCTGCAATCTCCTTAGAATATCAGTAAGGTTACCTTTTGGATAGCAGTGCCTGTGGTGCATTTCCCAGGTCTCCTAGCTATAAGTATATAGTTATTAATTGCCTTGATGGTACTGCAGCTTTATAAAAATCTGTGTTTATATTCTGATGCAATGGTCAGCTAATCGATATTTAAAACTACCAGGTTTTTCTTTGCTTTGGAAATTCAGTTGCTTCAACCCGCTTCTTGTTGCAAGATGAGTTCAACATACAAACAACTCAATGTGATAATTGCATTATTGTAAACTCTCTCTCTAAATTCCCATTTTCACTGGTTTTAAGTAAATTCATAAGCCATTTGGTAAACACATTTCTTTCTTCATCCTAGGGTTTTATGTTCTGCCTCCAACAACTTGCTTGCATATTTTCAATTGTGGCTATGATTGTTGGAAGCGAAGAGATCCAGGAAGCTTCTCAGTTGCTATCATGTTTGTCTGACATGGTCTACTGCACGTAAGCTTCTCTATATTTGCTCTATTCGTGCATATGATCTTTATGTATAACATTTCAAATTTTTGTTCCTAAATATGCTCTGCATCTTCTGGTTGCAGGGTTTGTGCCTGTATGCAGGTAAGCAAGAAACTTAAATCAATGTATCAAACATGAAATGCTTCTCATATCGACATGAACAAAATTTTTAAAATGGTTGATGTGGTAAAAATAATTCATGATAATATTAAGTCAAAAGCCGAGTTTACTCATCCAAAAAAAAAAGAAAAAAGAAAGAGGAACTTACAAGTAGCTGGAGCTTGTAAGCTTTCTGCAGTAAGTAGCTAACTGTTTCCTAGTTAATAGTTTACATCTGAGGTTACTGTGGTTGATGAGCATTGCAGACACAACATAAGGTTGAAATGGACAAGAGAGATGGCAAGTTTGGTCCTCAACCAATGGCGGTGCCACCAGTGCAGCACATGTCACGACTAGATCAGCCTTACCCACCAACTGTTGGATATCCTCCTCCAGCGTATGGGGCAGCTTATGGTCAACCACCTCCTCAACAAGGTTATCCAGCTCCTGCCTATCCACCTGCTGGTTATCCTGCATCCGGTTATCCTCCTCCTGGCTATCAGAAGTGATCTTTCGAAGGATTTGGTGCGTCTTTCTATTATCAAAAGAAAGCCGTACATGAGTAGCATAGGATGAGTGGAGTGCGGATTTGTATAGACCCGTTGCTGAATGGCAGCTATAATTGAACTTGTGTGTGCTGAGATTGTCTGTGTAGATTTTCGCCCCGGGAAGTCTGTGTTCAGGTTGAACGATGAAAATGGCATCGCTGTGCATCCTACAACCAAATTTAATTGGTGTTTGGATTATAAGTTGTTATGTGTTGTGTCAAGCTCACAAATTCATTTGAATTGCTGTTATATGCTATACTTGTTTCATGAAATGCATATTTTGGTTTTCTGTGCATGAGCTTGTATCTGCTGTCGTTGCGTTTTGCTGTGTCTCAATCTATATTCGCTCCCTTTAGCTGTTGGAGGATTTGAAGTATATTGTTAAAGTTGAAACTGCCTAATGTTTAAGGGGATACTATCAAAAGCATGGTTCCGATCAACTAGAAACCTGCCAAGTTTAAAGGGAATTTTTATGTCACTGTTTTGCATAATTGTTAGAGAAGAAATTTTACAGAATTTTGTAGTGGGATAATAGGTGTTAGGTAGAAAAAAAAATACTTGGAGGGTTGCTGGTACTGCAGCAGCTGTTTCTCGCTTGCTCCCAAAATTTGGTTCGTGTTATCTTGAGCAATTTTCATATGTTTTGTTTCCCAAGCACTAGTGGCTTAGCAGACTTATAGCTCCCGTTTGACCAAAAAATTTGGCAGATTTGTTCAAATTTTGTTTTCAAATATCTATCTATTTATTTATAGAGTTAACCATTTTTGGCAGATTTAAAAAACAAAATCTTCACATCCCAAAAACAGCTCTAGAGTAGTTTTTGAAGTTACTCACAAAATTTCAAACTTTTTTCAAGTAAAATGCATGCCCAAACACAATTTCAATTTTCAAAATATCATTTTTCATGTCATCCTAAAAAACTAATTTTTTTCTAGTTTCAATCAATTTTATGTCCAAAGGCTAACCTAATCTTCCGTAAGATTTTCTTCCTTTTAGTTTTTGAGGTCAAATATAAATTTTGATGCTCAGTTAACGTTTAAAATGACTTTATGACCTAGTTATAGTAACCACACACCAAATTTATGAGGATGAGAAATATAGCCTGACACACTGCAGTCAAAAAATTTTCACAGATATTGCCGATTAATCCAAAAAAAGTACTGATTAATCATTACATTTACAATAATGTGCATGTTCTCTCGCGAAATCGGTCTACTCCTTGGAAAAAATAAATAAAGATTCTTCGTCTTAAATATAATGCTTATATATATAAGCAAAAAATGTAAGCGCTTGTGAACTATAATTTCAGCTTTGCTGCGTTGTCTCAAAAGAAATTAAGGGGTCTTTTGGTACATGGGAATAGACAAATAATCTTGAGATAAAATTTGGAATTATATTTATTTCATAGGTATTTACTAATTCCACGATTTTAAATTAAAATTGTGGGATTAGCCAGAGGCAGGTTAGAATTTTAAATTTATGGGTTCGGATTTTAATCGCCTTAAGTTACTGAGTACTATATTAACAATTTGTATATTTAATAAATTTTTTAAGACAAATACATGGTTCGAACCAAAGTTATTGGGCTCGATCGAACCCACTCTCAGCACTCTAGCTTCGCTGCTGGAATTAGCTATCCCATACGGAAGGTGAGATAATTACTCTCACGTGATATCGGGATATTCTGGGATATGCAACCATTGAACCAAATGACCCCCCTGAGACAAGGAAGTAGCAGCTAGCTGGAGGAATATAGGAAAACGACGAAGAAGAGGAAGAAAAAGAAGAAACGCCATTGTAGAATGGTGTAGCTGCAAAGAATTTACCATCTAACTCTGGATACAGTTTACCAAATTAATTTCATTATTTTTGTCAGTTACGTTGGAGACGAGCAATGATTTCTAATTCTTTTATTATGCCGTTAATATAAATAATGGGCGGCTGCTTATCTGTTTATTCGTTGGATTTGAATCTTATAATTACCATGATGCTAAAACCAATTTTTTTTTTCATTATTTAAAAGAGGATAAAGAAGGGTTGTGAGAATCCAAATTCGCGAATGTAACAAACAAATAGTAAAAAAGAGAAAACGTTGTCAAGTTCCAAGGAAGCGTGCAATTTGAATTTAGATTGTGTGATTTTATAATTATATTATTTGAGTGTGTTGAGGAAAATGTCATTTAACTAATAAGGGCATTTCAGTTATTTCACCATAAGTTAGTTAGTCTGTTAATTGTCATAGATTAAGTTAGTTAGTTAATCCTACTTAGCATAATTTAGCTCACTAATATAAATACACATGTATACATCACATCTGATTGATTTTGAATAATGAAGAAGCTTCCTTTCTCTCTCTAACTTCTCTCTATCAAGCTACTCTCATTTCTCCTATCTTCTTCTTCGTTCTCTGAATCTCAGCTTCTCAATTTCATCTTCTAATTTGAGCATGGTTTCAAAGCAATCAAAGCAAGATAATCTAGCTTTGAATTGATCCAATTTTGTTTCCGAAATTCAAATTCAGCAACTGCAATTTCTTGGTTGTATCGACAAATTCAAGATCTGTAGAGATGAGTCTAAAAAATAAACAAGATGCTGCTGCTCATGTGAGTCAAACCACTGGAGCTTAAACTCAACCGACTGGTATGGATTATAATCATCCTCTGTTCTTTAATCCCTCAGATGTGAGTGGAATACAAATAATTTCCTTTCAACAAACAGGTACCGATAATTATTCAGTTTGATATCGATCTATGCGTGTTGCTCTGTTAGGAAGGAACAAATTAGGGATGGTAGATGGTTCTTGTAATAAAGAAAATTTTCCTGCAACTATGTGGAATCATTGGGAAAGAGTAAATGCTATTGTGTTGTCTTGAATCATGAATTCTGTAAATAGGAGTCTTCTTGGTTGTATAATGTACGCGTCTAACGCAAAGTCTATTCGGGATGATCTATATGAAAGATTCTATAAAGTAGATGATTCAAGAACATTCAATTTACACAAACAAATAGCTACTTAGACCCAAGGTACTTCTTCCGTATCAGTATATTACTCAACATTGAAGGATATGTGGGAAGAGTTTGAGGCATGAATACCAGTTCTTGGATGTGACTGTCCAAGGTCTAGAGATTTCGTGGTATATCTGCAAAAGTTAAAAGTAAATCAATTTTTCATGGGTCTTAATGAATCATACTCTCAAGCTAGGAGTCAGATTCTCATGGGACCCTCTTCCAACTGTCAATCAAGCATATTCACTGATCATAAATGATGAAAGTCAAAAGGCTCTAAAAATGGTACAAGACACTAAAGAAGCTCTACATCAGACCTTCAAAATGAAGGATCTAGGGGAACTAAAATATTTTCTTGGAATAGAATTTGCAAGACCAAAACAAGGAATTCTGATGCATCAGAGAAAGTATTCCTTAGAACTTATATATGAACTTGGATTAACAGCATCTAAACCTATCAATACACCTATGGATACAAGCATAAAACTCACTACAAGAGAGTTTGATGAATACTTCTACAAAAATAATCTAGCAGAAGATGAGGTACTAGCAGATCAAGGCAGCTATCAAAGACTCATAGGTAAAATTCTATACTTAACATTTACTAGGCCTGATATATCTTTCACTTTTCAAACACTCAGTCAATATATATAGCAGCCAAAAAAATCCCACATGGGAGCTGTATTAAGAATTGTTAGATATATCAAGAGTCAACCAGGACAGGGCATTTTCTTATCTAGCAACAATAATGAAACAGTTACAACTTTTTGTGATGCTGATTGGGCAGCTTGTCCACACACCAGAAAGTCAGTCACATGATATTTGATCAAGGTAGGTGACTCAATAGTCTCATGGAAGTCCAAGAAACAAACTACAATATCCAAAAGTTCTGCTGGACCAGAATACATGAGCCTAGCATCAATTGTTGCTGAGTTAACATGATTACTGGGGTTACTGAAGGAGATTTATGTAAAAATTGATCATCCAGTTACCATATTTTGCGACACTAAAGATTCTATTCGAATAACTACCAACCCAGTCTATCATGAAAGAACAAAACATATAGAAATTGAGTGTCGTTTTATATGAGAAAAGATTCAACAAGGCCTAGTCAAAACGGAGTACATTCCTACAAGAGAGCAGCCTACAGACATGTTTACAAAAGGATTGAACAGAGTAGAACATCAATAATTTGAGTTCCAAGCTAGGGACATTAAATATCTTTATGTCCCCTAACTTGAGGGAGAGTGTTGAGGAAAATGTCATTTAACTAATTAGGGTATTTTAGTAATTTCAGCATAAGTTAGTTAGTCTGTTAATTTTCAGAGATTAAGTTAGTTAGTTAGTTAATACTACTTAGCATAATCTAGCTCACTAATATAAATACATATGTATACATCACATCTGATTGATTTTGAATAATGAAGAAACTTCATTTCTCTCTCTAACTTCTCTCTATCAAGCTACTCTCCTTTCTCCTCTCTTCTTCTTCGTTCTCTGAATCCCATCTTCTCAATTTCATCTTCTAATTTGAGCATGGTTTCAAAGCAATCAAATCAAGAAAATCCAGCTTTGAATTGATCCAATTCTGTTTCCGCAATTCAAATTCAGTTACTGTAATTTTTTGGTTGTATCGACAAATTCAAAACTTGTAGAGATAAGTATAAAAAATGAACAAGATGATGTTGCACATGCGAGTCAAACCACTGGAGCTTCAACTCAACCACCGGTATGGATTATAATCATCTTTGTTCCTTCATCCCTCAGATGTGAGTAGAATACAGATCATCTCCTTTCAACAAACAGGTATCGACAATTATTCAGTTTGGTATCGATCTATGCATGTTTCTCTATTAGGAAGGAAACAATTAGGGATGGTATAGGGTTCTTGTAATAAAGAAAACTTTCCTGCAACTATGTGGAATCATTGGGAAAGAGTAAATGCTATTGTGTTGTCTTGAATCATGAATTCTGTAAATAGCAGTCTTCTTGGTTGTATAATGTACGCATCTAATGCAAAGTCTATTCAGGATGATCTATACGAAAGATTCTATAAAGTAGATGATTCAAGAACATTCAATTTACACAAACAAATAGCTACTTAGACCCAAGGTACTTCTTCTGTATCAGTATATTACTCAAGATTGAAGGATATGTGGGAAAAGTTTGAGGCATGAATACCAATTCCTGGATGTGACTGTCCAAGGTCTAGAGATTTCGTGGTATATCTGCAAAATTTAAAAGTATATCAATTTTTCATGGGTCTTAATGAATAATACTCTCAAGCTAGGAGTCAGATTCTCATGAGAAGCCCTCTTCCAACTGTCAATCAAACATATTCACTGATCATAAATGATGAAATTCAAAAGTCTATAAAACTGGTACAAGACACTAAAGCAGTTCTACATCAGACCTTCAAAATGAAGGATCGAGGGAAACTAAAATATTTTCTTGGAATAGAATTTGCAAGACCAAAACAAGGAATTCTGATGCATCAGAGAAAGTATTCCTTGGAACTTATATATGAACTTGGATTAACAACATCTAAACCTATTAATACACCTATGGATACAAGCATAAAACTCACTACAAGAGAGTTTGATGAATACTTCTACAAAACTAATCTAGCAGAAGATGAGGTACTAGCAGATCAAGGCAGCTATCAAAGACTCATAGGTAAACTTCTATACTTAACAGTTACTACGCCTGATATATCTTTCACTGTTCAGACACTCATTCAATATATACAGCAACCAAAATAATTCCACATGGAAGCTGCATTAAGAATTGTTAGATACAAAGCATTTTTTTTATCTAGCAACAATAATGAAACAATTACAAATTTTTGTGATGCTGATTGGGTTGCTTGTCCACACACCAAAAAGTCAGTCACATGATATTTGATCAAGGTAGGTGACTCACTAGTCTCATGGAAGTCCAAGAAATAAACTACAATATCCAAAAGTTCTGCTGAACTAGAATACATGAGCCTAACATCTACTGTTGCTGAGTTAACATGGTTACTGGGGTTAATAAAGGAGAGTGATGTAAAAATTGATCATCCAATTACCATATTTTGCGACACTAAAGATGCTATTCAAATAGCTACCAACCCAGTCTATCATGAAAGAACAAAACATATAGAAATTGAGTGTCGTTTTATAAGAGAAAAGATTCAACAAGGCATGGTCAAAACTGAGTACATTCATACAAGAGAGTAGCCTACGGACATGTTTACAAAAGGATTGAACATAGTACAACATCAATAATTTGAGTTCCAAGCTAGGGACATTAAATATCTTTATGTGCTCTAGCTTGAGGGCGAGTGTTGAGGAAAATGTCATTTAACTAATAAGGGTATTTTAGTAATTTCACCATAAGTTAGTTAGTCTGTTAATTGTCAGAGATTAAGTTAGTTAGTTAGTTAATCCTACTTAGCATAATATATCTCACTAACATAAATACACATGTATACATCACATCTGATTGATTTTGAATAATGAAGAAGCTTCCTTTCTCTCTCTAACTTCTCTCTATCAATCTACTCTCCTTTCTCCTCTCTTCTTCTTCGTTCTCTGAATCTCAGCTTCTCAATTTCATATTCTAATTTTAGCATGGTTTCAAATCAATCAAATCAAGAAAATCCAGCTTTGAATTGATCCAATTCTGTTTCCGCAATTCAAATTCAGTTACTGTAATTTCTTGGTTGTATCGACAAATTCAAAACCTATAGAGATGAGTCTAAAAAAATAAATAAGATGATGCTGCACATGTGAGTCAAACCACTGTAGCTTCAACTCAACCACCGGTATGGATTATAATAACCTTTTGTTCCTTCATCCCTCAGTGTGAGTAGAATACATATCATCTCCTTTCAACAAACAGGTATCGACAATTATTCAGTCTGGTATCGATCTATGCATGTTTCTCTATTAGGAAGGAACAAATTAGGGATGATATAGGGTTCTTGTAATAAAGAAAACTTTCGTACAACTATGTGGAATCATTGTGAAAGAGCAAATGCTATTGTGTTGTCTTGGATCATGAATTCTATAAATAGTAGTATTCTTGGTGGTATAATGTACGCGTCTAATGCAAAGTCTATTTGGGATGATCTATATGAAAGATTCTATAAAGTAGATGATTCAAGAACATTCAATTTACACAAACAAATATCTACTTTGACCCAAGGTACTTCTTGTGTATCACTATATTACTCGAGATTGAAGGATATGTGAGAAAAGTTTGAGGCATGAATACCAGTTCTTGGATGTGATTGTCCAAGGTCTAGAGATTTTGTGGTATATCTGCAAAAGTTAAAAGTATATCAATTTGTCATGGGTCTTAATGAATCATACTCTCAAGCTAGGAGTCAGATTCTCATGAGAAGCCCTCTTCCAACTGTCAATCAAGCATATTCACTGATCATAAATGATGAAAGTCAAAAGGCTCTAAAACTAGTACAAGACACTAAAGAAGCTCTACACTAGGCCTTCAAAATGAAGGATCTAGGGGAACTAAAATATTTTCTTGGAATAGAATTTGCAAGACCAAAACAAGGAATTCTGATGCATCAGAGAAAGTATTCCTTGGAACTTATATATGAACTTGGATTAACAGCATCTAAACCTATCAATACACCTATGGATACAAGTATAAAACTCACTACAAGAGAGTTTGATGAATACTTCTACAAAACTAATCTAACAGAAGATGAGGTACTAGCAGATCAAGGCAGCTATCAAAGACTCATAGGTAAACTTCTATACTTAACAGTTACTAGGCCTGATATATCTTTCACTGTTCAGACACTCGGTCAATATATACAGCAACCAAAAAAATCCCACATGGGAGCTGCATTAAGAATTGTTAGATATATCAAGAGTCAACCAGAACAGGGAATTTTCTTATCTAGCAACAATAATAACAATTACAACTTTTTGTGATGCTGATTGGGCAGCTTGTCCACACACCAGAAATTCAGTCACATGATATTTGATCAAGGTAGGTGACTCACTAGTCTCATGGAAGTCCAAGAAACAAACTACAATATCCAAAAGTTCTGCTGGACCAGAATACATGAGCCTAGCATCAACTGTTGCTGAGTTAACATGATTACTGAGATTAATGAAGGATATAAAAATTGATCATCCAATGGCTTTTGCGACACTAAATATTCTATTCAAATAGCTACCAATCTAGTCTATCATGAAAGAACAAAACATATAGAAATTGAGTGTCGTTTCATAAGAGAAAAGATTCAACAAGGCATGGTAAAAACTGAGTACATTCATACAAGAGAGCAGCATGCGAACATGTTTACAAAAGGACTGAACAGAGTATAACATCAATAATTTGAGCTCCAAGCTAGGGACATTAAATGTCTTTATATCCTCTAGCTTGAGGGGGAGTGTTAAGGAAAGTGTCATTTAACTAATAAGGATATTTTAGTAACTTGACCATAAGTTAGCTAGTCTGTTAATTGTCAGAGATTAAGTTAGTTTATTAGTTAATCCTACTTAGCATAATCTAGCTCACTAATATAAATAAACATGTATACATCACATCAGATTGATTTTGATTAATAAAGAAACTCCCTTTCTCTCTCTAACTTATCTCTATCAAGCTACTCACATTTCTCCTCTCTTCTTCTTTGTTCTCTGATTCTCAGCTTCTCAATTTCATCTTCTAATTTGAGCATGGTTCCAAAGCAATCAAATCAAGATAATCCAGCTTTGAATTGATCAAATTCTATTTCCGCAATTCAAATTCAGTTACTGTAATTTCTTGATTGTCACGAAAAATTCAAGACTTGTAGAGATGAGTCTAAAAATTAAACAAGATGCTACTGCTCATGTGAGTCTAACCACTGGAGCTTCAACTCAACCGCAGGTATGGATTATAATCATCTTCTGTTCCTTCATCCCTCAAATGTGAGTGGAATACAGATCATCTCCTTACAACAAACATGTATCGACAATTATTCAGTTTGGTATCGATCTATGCATGTTTTTCTGTTAGGAAGGAACAAATTAGGGATGGTATAGGGTTCTTGTAATAAAGAAAACTTTCCTACAACTATGTGATATCATTGGGAAAGAGTAAATGCCATTGTGTTTTCTTGGATCATGAATTTTGTAAATAACAACGTTCTTGGTGGTATAATATACGCGTTTAATGCAAATTCTATTTGGGATGATCCATATGAAATATTTTATAAATTAGATGATTCAAGAACATTCAATTTACACAATCAAATAACTACTTTGACCCAAGGTACTTCTTCTGTATCAGTATATTACTCGAGATTGAAGGATATGTGGGAAGAGTTTGAGGTATTAATATAATTTCCTGGATGTGACTTTCCAAGGTCTAGATATTTCATGGGTGTTAATGAATCATACTCTCAAGCTAGGAGTTAGATTCTCATGAGAAGCCCTCTTCCAACTGTCAATCAAGCAAATTCATTGATCATAAATGATGAAAGTCAAAAGGCTATAAAACTGGTACAAGACACTAAAGCAGTTCTACATCAGACCTTCAAAATGAAGGATCTAGGGGAACTAAAATATTTTCTTGGAATAGAATTTGCAAGACCAAAACAAGGAATTCTGATGCATCAGAGAAAGTATTCCTTGGAACTTATAT
>ML334493.1:0-36182 GCA_005239505.1 Nicotiana paniculata
TAATATTTATAGCAAAAAATAGTATAGAATTTGGGTGTGGTAAAAAAATAGTTGTTCACAACAATTATATTTGATTTTATGGTTCTAAAAAAACGTGATCTATTTTAATACCAGTTGTTTAGGCGGTGGATGCTAAGTTAGAAGTTGGAAAACGAAATAAGAGCGAAAGTAATGAGATTATGCAAACCGAGCAGTAGAGAGACGGGGTCTCGAGCTTGGTCGAATAGGGCCTCAAGGTCAAGTCGAGGGCTTGATAGAGGGCGATCGATGAAGATGCAACAGTATTGACGGCCTCGAATATGGCCTCTTTATGACCAATAATGAACAATAAATGAAGAACAATTTAATGAACACAATAAATGAAAGGCAATAAATCAATGAAACAATTGTAGAGAATGTTTGAGTTAGAGAGCAGAGAATATTCTTGTTCTTGTTCTTGTTTTGAATATCATGTGTCTTACAAAGTGACAAGGGTCCCCTTTATATATGAGGGGGAATCCCAACATAGTACATGTGTAATTATTACAAAAGAGAGATGGCTGGTACAGCCATTTAATGCTACAGTACGGGCTTGTACTATTTTGCGTACTTGGTCAGCTTTAACCACGTGCCTTTTGGGAGTTTCTCGCCTTTCCATGATGGTCTTTGATCTATACTGCTTCGAGGTCGAGAACTCTCGCTATGCCCACTCGATGCCAAAACTCGAACCTTCGAGCCTTCTGAGCGTCGTAATGACCGTAAAATCGGGCTCTCCGATTTTAGCAGTATACAACATAATAGTAATGAAATAAACTATAGAGAGCCTTTTACAGGCCCAAATACACCTGGGCAGCTCAAAGGCTCATTTCACAGGTACAGAACAGTCAATGGTGAGTGATTCACCTATATCACACATAAAACCCAGGTTTCTAGTGTGTCAAAGTTCCCAAGGGCTTCAAGGACCCAGAGCCATGCTTACACTAGAGAACCAAATACTCAGAAGTTATGCAAAGGAGATTAGGAACCCAAACCCCAGTGTGTCAGAGTTCACAAGAGTCTCATATGGACACCGAGCAGTGCTCACACTGGGAAGGTTGAGGATAGAACCTAAAGGACCTAAGAGTAGGAGTTTAAAAAAAAAAAAGAATGTAAAAGGAGGCATCTGAACTAGCAAAACAGCCTACATGAAACAAGTTAAAGGACATTAAGTTAACCCCTAAGAGGATTCATATTATTCAAAAATAACCGATCTCAGAGCTAACAGTATCAATTATAGGACTAGATGAACTCATAGAAACATAAAAATGGTGGAATCATGCTCAGAATACTTTAAACATGCTGGATCGAATACACAGGTTATGGAAACATATAGGATAAAATGACAAGGGATAGTCACTCAACAGTTAGGTAGGAAAGAAAGAAAATACACCACAATAGTCAAGTCCAGAATTAATTGGCCTTGGCTTTTAGCCGGCCAAGACAAGAAGCAGACGAGCAAAGAGAATCAGAATTAAACCCTAAGTTTTCAGTGAGAATATTGATAGTTTTGGTCTGTCTAAAGGGGAAAGGGGAAGGGGTTTAAATAGTGTAGGAACTAAACACATAAATATGGAAAGTAATTAATTCAAACGATCAGTAAAGAAGAAAAATTTTGAAACCCTAGTTTTTTAGGTAAACCCCACAAAATCGGCAGAAAATAAAGACAATCAACTACATATTACATGTGATGAACATAGACAAAAAAATTATTCAAAAGAAACACATAATCGAACCAGATTTGGTCCAAATGAAAAGGGTCTGAAACCCTAATTTAGGGTAAGTAAAAGAAATCGACAAAAATAGGCAGATTCATGCATAATATGACGAATATAGACGGGATAGTACTTAAAATTAAAGCTTGAACCAGTTTTGGTTCGAACCAAAAGAGGACCCGAAAACCCTCACCTTAGGGTTAAGTACGAATCAGCGAGAGATACAAAAAATAATCATACTTACAAAGAGCAAGTGATGAACGCAGACGGAATAAACAGCAAGTTAAGGATTTGAACCAATTTCGGTTTGATTCTTACAAGATCTTCTTTCCATATTAGGCAAGCAACTATGTAACACCATAAACAGGTAACCAGTAGAGAGGATAGGTCAATAAGGTAAGGGAATCGTTGATCGATTCCATTTGGGTTGGAATTGGAGGGATAATGGGTGATGGCGCTAGGGTTTACAGAGAAGAGGAGAAGGTTCGAGAGAGTTCAAGGAAGTCGGGGCTGGGATAATGGTCTCTAGGGTTTGGGGATACGTAGGTTAATTACAAGGAAAGAGTGATATGAGTCGTTGATCTCAACGGCTATGATTTAAAAGGGGTTGGGTCGGTTCCGGATTGGGTTAAGGGGTTATGGATTGGGCTTAAGTGTTGGGCCAAGGATTTGGGTAGGTGTTTTAGGTAAATGGGCTATAGGGCTGGTAGTTCAGGTCCGAAATTGGTGAATTTAGGGGCTATTAGTTAAATACCCAATTTGATTAATAAAATAATTTGTAAAAAATAATAAATAAAATAGTGAAAATATTATTTGTACAATAAAAATTATTAATAAAAATTATTTATTATTATAAAAGCATAAAAAAATTATTTTTTGCATATATAAAGTGATCATAGGTATATAAGGTCTATTATTGCAAAATATATCATCTTAGCCTAAAGATGAAAATATAATTATAATAAATATATCAAAAATATTTAAAGCTTAATGTGAATATAAATAATAAGGTTAGATGATAAAATCATCATAAAAATTATTTTTGATATAATTAATAATTATTTATATAAAAAAAATATGGGAATAAGTTGATTTAAAAATTATGGAAAAATTAGGAAAAATGCTTGATGATGCTCATGCACTATTTTGAAAATATATATGTATATTTGAAATATATGAGGAAAAAATTGGGTATCAACACCACCTGATCCATCTTGGCTTGGTCTTCTTCGGTGACCAAGCATCAGAGATAGCTAGCCACCCCTACGGGGGCGGAAAGGACCCCGAGCATCCTCCGAGATCGAGATGATAATTGATCGCTTATGCCCGGGATCTACACTGGGGGCCAAAAACTGATTGGTTAGTTTAAAGCTCGAGGAAGCCTCACTCAAGCTCTTCCTCGGTACCTCCAATTCACACAGACTGGTGACATATTCCACTCTAACAAAATTACCACGGAAAGGGTCTTCTGCTCCATGGACCCCTTCCCTGTAGCAAGTCTCCACCGCTTGAGCTTCATGTATCATCGCCTCAGTGAATGAAGGAAACGAGGGGGAGTATCCAATATCTATCACCCCAAGTCAATCTTTTGGGGCACCGCCTTCATCTAGGGGAGCCTCGAGCATGGTTTCTACTCTAGTATCAACTGCCTAACTGCCTCCTCGATAGCCTTCTCACCCCAAGGTGAAGCATCTTCAGCTCTTTCTGGCTCAGGGACTTCGGTCGAGGCTTCCCTCTCAATCTCATCAAGTCGAGGCAGAGCAGTTTCAGCTCCCACCGGCTTAGTAATTTCTTGAATCTCGGTGTCAGCTCGCACAAGGGCCACCAGCCCGGAGTCATCATCATCTTCTTCTTCTTCATCCCTTAGTCGTTGGACTGACTCCAAAGTTAGAAGGATGATGTTCCCATTGGGTTTACATGTTGTTTTCTTTTTGGGTTCTGCCCTTCAGAGTCCGAAGCCCTTTTTCTCTTCTTCTCCCTCACCGGCTTTGGGACAGATGGTGAGGAAAGGATTTCTTCATCACTAGACGGGGGTCTCACCGTCACATCCCTCAGGAAAATATTCGAACAGTGGTCAAATTATTAAGTCAAAGAAAAAATTTACCGCGACTACTAGCCTCCCACCGACCCTTCGACAAATCGCGCCATGCGTGCTCAACATGTGTTGACTGCGATGCCAGGCTCCTGACACAGTTCTCGAGCTGAGGGACCGCATCCGACATCCAGGCAAAGACTGCATCAAGTAAAATGCCGATAAGAAAGGATGAAAAATGAAGACAATAAACAAAAATTAAAGACGAATATATACTTACGATTCATATTCCATTTCTCAGGAAATGGCATACTCTCAGCCAAGATCAAGTTCAAGGTATTCACTCGAACAAATCGGCCCATCTTGCCCCGATCTTTGTCTTCATCTCTGCTCGAGCCCGATGTTGAAGATTTATTAGTCCTCCTCGATAGAGTCGAGGGCTATACAGGCGTATAAGGTGGTCGAGGGTGAAGGGAAGCCCATCGATTTTGCTTATGAAAAAATGAAATAATATCACGATCCTCCAGAAAGAGGGGTGAGTTTGACCGAGGCTCACCTCATATTTCTTGCAGAATTCTATGATGATTGGATCCAAGGGACCCAACGTGAATTTTAAGTGTTAACACTTAGGAACCCTTCCACATGGGTGGTTAATGATTCTTCTGGATCAGGCACCACCACATGCTTCTTACTCCAGTTGTAATCTTTTTTAACCTGGGAGAGGAGGTTATTGGGAATCGATCATATATACCTCAATACCGGCTCGCATCGACCCTGAACCGAGGAGGTTTTTTCGACCTTAAAGTCAGAAACGATGACACACCCTCCGGGGAAGAACTCTTCAGGGTGTGGCTCCGTCGCTGGTTCCTCGCCGGCCGGCCGCGACGAGGAAGCAGTTTCTTTTTGTAGAACAATTTTTGATGTTTTAGCCATTAGTTTTTATGGATGAAGAAGAATAGAAATTGAAAAGGAATACTTGGTATTTTGGGATAGAACAAGCGAAAAAACCCAAAGATCTTAAAATACAAAGCTTTGAAGAAGGCAAAGGATTTTTGAAGATTAGAGTGAAGAACATTTGAAAGTAAAGTTTGAAAAAATGAAGAAGGAGGGTATTTATGATTTATCAATGACGGTTCAAAGCCGGTAATGGCCGACCGTCGACTGACGCGCATTAAATGCCTAGGAAATTATACCGACGAGACGTTTCGGATACCTCTGTTGCTTACGTCATGATGTACCAAGGTAAAGATTGAGGGCTTAAATCGTTTCTTATCATTAATCTCCAAAAAATGAGGAGACTATATGTATATGGTCAAAATTGGGCTTGCCCTTTTCGTATGATTAATCGAGACCAGGATATGACATGCCAAGGTTGGACCCCATGTCGTACCGGACCGTGACATGAAATTAGATTGCCGAGCTCGTGACTCAGGGACTGACCGATCGAGATCAGTCAAGATCGAGACCAAGCGAGATAGAGATCGAGCAAGATCGAGAGAAGCCTGCTGATCCAAATAATGGAATGCCAAGATATCTGCGATCGGGCGGGGATCACGATAAAAAACTCGGCATGTATCAAGAAGAGGCCGGTTAATTAGCGAATCATGGAATTTCTTATTGTATTTAGCATTGTAGCATAATTAGAACTTTTCTACTATATAAAGAGGGGTTTAATAATTTGTAAAGACATCAGATTAACACTATTCAAAGCAATATACTACTCTGTTCTTAAGCTTTCAATACTCTGTTGTTCAGTTGATATAGAATATTTTTTTGGTTCGAGGGCGATCTAGCTCGAAGTCCAAGACTGCACATCTCATTTGGTTTGCTTCACTTTTTCTACAGCCAATAATTAATATCAATTTATGTATTTTATCATTTTTGTGCCAAGTGAAATTACATATCCTTAAACCACTTATAAATTTATTTTTTATCCGTTTTTAAGGGTAAACACCAAGTCACCGCTATGTCTCAATTATTGTAACACCTCAGATTTAACATGAAAATACATACATACATTTGATTCACACATTCATACATACCTTTTAATACCTAGCTACACCTTATTAGTGTACTATTTTTTAAGCCAATCTCATTTTTTTTTTAAAAATTGTATGTCCTTTTCCCACTTCGCCGCCACATCTCAATACCACTATAACACCTCAAATTTTATACACTCGTATGGACTTTTTATACCCAACTACATCTTATGATTGGTATACTCTCTTTTAAGTCCTTGATGGTATACTCTCTTTTAAGTCCTTGATTTTTTTCTTTCTTATATAAAACTTATCTCTAATGTTATAATGAAGCTGCATGTATACGGGTGAATCGGGGGTAGTATACCTCGATTTTTCGGAGGGTCAAATGAAGCAACGATATGATTATGCGGGATCGGAATCGAGACTAAGAACTTTTTGTACCAAGGCTAGAACAAAATACTTGCCATCATATTTGATAAAACGACGCACCCCCGGACTCGGGAGAGTTCTTGAGACTTCGGGAAGCGCACGAAAGGTTTCATACGACTAACGGAGAGCCGTGATATCCGCGTCCAACCAGATATCACAACGCAGATCTTGCCCGATGTCTGTAACAGATCAGTGATTAACGAGAAAGGAAGATTTTACCTTTTTTTAGACTTGTACTAGGGATGAAACTCTTCTACTATATGAAGCGTAAACTTTTATTTCAATAGGATACATTGTAACACGCATACCAAGGAAATACAAAATTATTTCTCTGGTTTCTCGCTACTGCAAAGTCTTTACTTTACTTTTATCCTTTTCCATCCAAAATCCACCCGAGCTTCCCAGGACCTTAACCAATTATGCCAACACGTCCTAAATCATGATACGAACTTAGTCGAGGCCTCAAATCACATCAAAAACATGGATCGCACCTGATAGCATCCTAGGAAGCTCAAATCTATTCAAGGACAAGAATGAAGCTTTGTAATCTCAAAGAGCGCCTTTAACAAGATGTCAAGCTAAAGTTTTTCCAAACAAGGTCATTAGACATCAAGTACAAATAAAGAAGTTGTTAATTGGGATGAAGAGATCATGGATAAAGAATATGGATTAGCTAGATATTACAATTATTTTATGGAGCACATTTATGTCCAAGAAGAGGAGGATTGGAACCCAAAAGACATATTTTGAAGAAGGGCCTAGTCAT
The DNA here is from genome assembly GCA_005239505.1 of Nicotiana paniculata. Taxonomy (NCBI): domain Eukaryota; kingdom Viridiplantae; phylum Streptophyta; class Magnoliopsida; order Solanales; family Solanaceae; genus Nicotiana; species Nicotiana paniculata. Next base: position 6,940 of record ML334493.1, read on the forward strand.
TCCACTTTTTATAGCATAAAAAGAACTTACTTGATGTCCAAGAAGGTTACATAGACATGCTAGATGTTAAGTGCAAGTTGCTTGCAAATTTCCTTCAAGATTTTCAAAATTCTATCTAAGATTGGTTTGGGACTTATTTCCATACATTTTGGGACTTATTGTTTTCCTAGTTAGTTAAGGTTATTTTTTCTTTTCCTAAGATTGTTGGAATTATTTGTCAAGAATGACTTGGTTTTTGCTTCCTAGTATTTTCCTTTTCCTAAGGTAGTTGGACTTGCTGTCCAAAGTAGTTTAGGACTTTATTTCCTTATTGTTTTAGACTTAATTTCGTGACCCCCTCTTACCTATATAAGGGGTGTCTTATTTGTTTTTAGACATAGATTATGAGAGACTATTATCAATAAAAATTGTTAGATTTTTTTTTGTGCTCTTGTGTGTGGCTACTCTTGGATTTATTCTTCAACCTTCAAGACTCAACATAAGGTGGTAAGATTAAATTCTTTCGAAATCTTAGATAACTTCTAGGTATTAAAGAAAGGTGATAAGTTTAGACTTATTTTTGTTCTTGTTATTCTAAAGGGTCGGGTTTCACAATCTATCTCTTACCTTTTTAAATCTCTACCAAAGATGATTAGTTCTTCGTTAGCTAATTATTTTTGTTAGAATTCAACTTCAAGAATAGACTTCTTGAATTCAAGAAACTCTTTCTTGAATTCAATTTATCTTTAATTTTTTGTCTTTTTTGTTTCTTTATTTTCTTTTAGATTCCGCACGTTTCTTGATTTTCTTTAGTAATTCTTGGACCCCTATTGTATTGTTATCAAGTGATATCAGAGCATAGGCTAATCAAGATTTCAATCTTGATAATCTTGGGAGGTTCTTGAGCAAAAAAAAGAAAAAGAAAAAAATTATTAAAAATTATAAAAAAAATCAGCTCCNAAGAGGGGATTCTAGTTCTTGAAGATTAAGGTAATTTCTTTCTTTATTATTTTGGGTTTTGGGTTCTAAATTCTTTCCTTTTTCTTTTAAAACTAACCTATTCCTATTCTTTATAGGTTCGATTTTCCACTTTCCTTTTCCTTTTCTAAATCCTTATTCTTATCACTAAATGGTTGTGACTTGTTAGGTTTATTATTAAATTTAAAGATTAACGCCCAAGAGTTGCTTTGAGTGGAAAAAGGCAAGAGAGGTGAGAGAAGGAAAAAGCCAAATTTGAGAGATACATAATTCTTCTAATCCTTGTTCAAGATGTTTCAAACAAGTACTTATAATGAAAGGATGCGAGCTATGACTCAACAACTTGAAAAGTCAAACTTACAGTATACTGAATGGAAGAAAGACTATGGTAAAGTTATTTTTCAAACAAGAGCTAAAGTGATGTCTGCGATTTATGCCCTTAGAACTGACAAAGAATATGGTTATAACTCAATTAGCACTTATATGGTTGAAAAATTAAACTGGCCTTGTGTTGAGCATATTGAAACCTACATGTTGAGAGGAGTAAAGGTATATAAAATAGTGTTATTACTATTCTCTATTGGAAGGTATAAGGATGCGATCTGGTGTGATGTGATTCCTATGAATAATTATCATATCTTGTTGGGAAAGCCATGGTATGTCTATAGAAGAGATTCATATAGCATGGAAAAAAATAGATACTCTTTTGACGTTAACGAGAAGAAACTCATTCTTGGGCCTTTGACTCCCTCACAAATTGGTGAAGATGAAAAGATTGTTAAAGAGAATATAGAAAAATGTGACAGAGAAAAGAATGAGAGGAGTAAGGGAGTGCATGTTGACATCCCAAGAGAGAAAAAAGAAGAGGTTATGTTGAGTGAAGAGAGTGGGATGTCAAGGGGGGAAGAGAGTAAGCTTCAGAGGAAAGAAGAGAGAGAAGGCAATGAGATAACAAAAGTCTGTGAGGTAGAGAGAGAAAAACAAGAGGGTTTGAGCGAAGAAAAAGAGAAAAACTTTAGTGAGAGAAAAGAGGCTAAGGGTGAGGGAAAAGTTAGTCTTGTGATAAAATCCAAAGAGAGTGTAAGAAAGAAAAAAACTTCTTTATTTCCTAACCCATTAACTCTTTCTTGTATTAGTTCTTGTGATTTTGTGCAGTCAAGTGTGGAAAGACCTTTTGAAAGGGGAGGTAAGATGCAAGAGATGGTGGCAAAGGATCCAATTGGATTCCAACATGAATTTGACAAAATCAATTCTTGTTGGGTGGTTGAAGATAAAAACTTGGTTAATTTCTTTGTTGTTGGACCTTTTGACTATTTTGATCATTATTTACAGGTTTACAACATGGAGTTCCCTAAAGGTATTTCTAAGTTAGAGCTATTGCATAAAAGAATAAAAGGTGATGTTGTTCCATTAATAAATAAGTTCAAGTATGGTATGTATGATTGGTTTATTCACATTCTTGGCCTTTCTAGAACACCTAAAGTATTTTTGAAAGTGATGAACTATACTCTTATTTCTTATGTTGGTGACTTTATAACTTTTGTGGATGATGATATTTTGATGCATATCAAGTCATTAACTGTAATAACTAAGTTCAAGTGCAAGAGTAATTTTCTTCTTTTTGAAATTGAGTATGACATAGATGATTATGCATTCCAACTTGGTGGAAAGAGGCTCTATGTGAAGAGGCTTGCTAATGAGTTAAATGTTCTTTCTTCTCTTATTCAAGTGCCTAATAAGTTTTCATGTGATAAATTTCTAGAAAATGAGTTTTGTTGTTTGATGGGAATTCATTCCTCTAGTCATGTTGATTGTGATCCTGTAAAAGTGATTGCTTCTAGTAAAGAGGATATGTATGATTATTGTGACATTAGTGATCAAATAATCTTTCATGAACCTATATATGACTCTTTCTGTGACAGTTCGAGCACTTATGTAGAATTGATGTTGCGAATATTATTAAGGAAATTTATAATTATGAGCTTGAATGTATTGAAATTTTTATTTTGAAATTTATGGGTTCTTCTGACCTTTCTGAGAATTTATGTGCTTCTTTGAATAACTTACATGAAAAAAATTCCATAGGATTTATAATTGATACTTGGCTATATCATAAACGTGTCTTATTTGATACATGTGGTAGAGATAATTGTGTTAATTGGATGCATTGTTAATATTTTGTAATTTCTTTGGGGTGCACATGTTTGGACTACCTTATTGACAAGATCGCATTGCAAATTTCATTATATAGTGCATCAGAGAGAGGTTTTTATTGGACAAACCTAAATAGGCATAAATTTTATTGGGATGATGATGTTCATATGCTTTATAAGGGAGTATTTACATCTATTGGGCTCAATTGGGTTAAGTGGATACATGATCACTATCTTTTTTTATTCCTACCATTTTTTCAGATTAGTGGATGCCATTTACTAGTGCATGTTTCTCTTTTTCTTGCAAGGTCCAAATTCAAGGATGAATTTTCTTCAAGAAGAGGGAATGATAGCATGCTAGGAAGCTCAAATCTATTCAAGGACAAGAATGAAGCTTTGTAATCTCAAAGAGGGCCTTTAACAAGATGTCAAGCTAAAGTGTTTCCAAACAAGATTATTAGACATCAAGTACAAATAAAGAAGTTGTTAATTGGGATGAAGAGATCATGGAGAAAGGATATGAATTGGATAGATATTACAATTGTTTTATGGAGCAAATTTATGTCCAAGAAGAGGAGGAATAGAAACCAAGAGACATCTTTTGAAGAAGGTCCTAGTCAATCCACTTTTTATAGCATAAAAAGGACTTACTTGATGTCCAAGAAGGTTACAAGGTGTGCTAGATGTTGAGTGCAAGTTGGTGCCAAGTTACTTGCAAATTTCCTTCAAGATTTTCAAGATTTCCAAGATTTTCAAAATTCTATCTAAGATTAGTTTGGGACTTATTTCCATAAATTTTGGGACTATATTTATTGTTTTCCTTGTTAGTTAAGGTTCCTTTTCCTAAGATTGTTGGAATTACTTACCAAGAATGACTTGGTTTTTGCTTCCTAGTATTTTCTTTTTCCTAAGGTAGTTGGACTTGTTGTCCAAAGTAGTTTAGGACTTTATTTTCTTATTTTTTTAGACTTAATTTTGTGACCCCCTCCTACCTATATAAGGGGTGTCTTATTTGTTTTTAGACATAAATTATGAGAGACAATTATCAATAAAAATTGTGAGATTTTTCTTGCACTCTTGTGTGTGACTACTCTTGGATTTATTTTTCAACTGTAACGACCCGACCGATCGTATTGAGCTCTAGCGCGTCATTCAGTGGTTTGAAGTCATGAGCAGCTCCAATTCAGGTATTATGAATCATGGGCATGGTCGGAGTTTAATTTCAGGAAGTTCGGAGTCAAATTGGAAAGAAAATTCTCATTTCAGAAGCCTTAAGTTGGAGAAATTGACTAAGATAAGAATTTTGAGTAAACGACCTCCGAATCAAGATTTGAAGGTTCCAGCAGGTTCGTATGATGATTTTAGATTTGGGCGTATGTCCAGATCGGGCTTTGGATATCCCAGGAGCGTTTCGGCGCATATTACGGAAGATAGCATTTTAGAAGAATTTCATAAGTTTGGGTTGTAAAGCATTTCAGTGATATATATGTCCGTTTGGGATTCCGAGTCTGGGAATAGCTTCGTATGGTGATTCTGGAGTTGGGAGCACGATCGGAAGTGAATTCGGATGTCCGTAGGTCATTTTGAAGTCATTTGACTAAAGATAGGAATATGAAGGTTTTTGAGAAATCCGACCGAAAGTGGAAATTTTGATATCGGGGTCGGAATGCGATTCTGGAAGTTGGAGCAGGTCCGTAATGTCAAATATGACTTGCTTGCAAAATTTGGGCTCAATCGGACGTGATTTGATAGGTTTCGGTATCAGATGTGGAAGTTTGAAATTTCAAGTTCATAAAGTTTGAGTTTCAGTGCGATTCATGATTTCGGCGTTGTTTGTTGTGATTTGAGGCCTCGAGCAGGTCCCCATTATGTGTTTGAACATGTTGGTGTAATTGGACTTACGCCCCGAGGGGGCCGGGTGGATTCCGAGTGGTTAACGGATCAAGTTTGGAGTTTGAAGAAGTGTTGAGGTTGTTGTCATCTGGTGTGACCGCACCGGCGAGGCTTTGGCTGCAGGTGCGAGATTTTGATGGCTTGGCTAGGAGCGCAGGTACGATATAATTTCCGCACCTGTGAAGGCGCAAATGCGGACAATTGGGCGCAGGTGCGGGTTTTGACTGGAGCTGAGGAAGCCGCAGGTGCGGGAGTTTGGACGCACCTGCGGAATCGCAGGTGCGATATGTGGATCGCATGTGCGGATATCGGATTGGGCAGTGTATGTTTTTTAACCGAGCACTTAGCTCATCTTCTCCTATTTTCATTTGGTTTGGGTGATTGTGGGGAGCATCAAGGAGGGATTTTTGTCAAGGATCACAAGGTAAGTTATTCCAACTCATTTTAAGTTAAATGCATGGTCTAGGTACAGATTTGAGTATGGGAACTAATGGAAAATATAGAATTTTGAAGAAAACCTAGAAAAAATTAGTAATTTGGATTTTTACCACGAATTGAGCATGAATATTTGAGTAAATTGTATATTTGATCTAGTAAAGCTATGGGTAGAGTTTGTCTTCGAGAAATTTCTAAATCCGGGCACGTGGGCCGAGGCATTTTGGTCAATTCCTTGTGCGGAGTTGGAAAATTATATAATTTGAATTGTTGCAAATATTAGAGTATACTTTCATTGGTTTGTCGTTATTTGGATAGTTTTGGGGCGTTGTGCGTCCATTGGAGTCGTCGGAAGGGCTTGGAAGCCAGTTATGCAATTTCGGAGCGAGGTAAGTCTCCTTTCTAACTTTGTGAGGGGGAATTGTCCCCCTAGGTGAACTAATTAAATGTGTGCTACTATCCGCGGGGGTGATACGTACGCACGAGGTGACGGGAGTCAGTGCGTAGCTACTATTATGCCATGTCCGGGTAGTCTAGGACCCACTAGCTTGCTTTACTTGTTGACTTGTGACCTTATCAATAAAATATCATGTGATCTTGCAAATGATATTAGACTGATAATGCTATTGAATTGGTAATTTATTTCCTAAGAAGGATAGAGTGTACCTTTCTTAATCATTTAGAAAGAGAATTGATTCCTCCGTGGATAATTGTATTCCCCATAAGGTTATATTATTGAATATTATTAAACTTGGCAAATGAGTTTCAAAACAAAGATTTAAATGCTATTTTTCGTGTTCCTTTTGAGAAGAATTTTACCATTTTTCTGGGTAATTTCTCTCTTGATAAAAATGTGGACGTATTGTGTGAATATGTGTATTTATGGGTGCCTGAGTCGCATGTATTATTCGCGAGCAGGATAACCCTGTATTTATGTGTATCTATGGGTGCCTGAGTCACCTGTATGATTCACGAGCAGGATAATCCTGTATTTTGTATAACCAAGTCGCATGATCGATTCGCGAGCGGGGCAGATAGATGCATCTATGGTTCGAGTCGTTCGACCCTCGGCAGTGCACAGTTTATTATTTTTGGTCTGCGTCGTTCGACCCTCGGCACTTTGTTTGTGTATGTTAAATGTTGTGTATTTCCTGTGATTTATACATGTTTATCGGCCTAAGGAAGTTTTAATGGCCAGTTAAGAAAAACAAGAATTGATGTGTAAAATGTGAAATAAGTCTGATGTTTCTTATCCCTGATTATTTTTTTAAATTGTCAACTAAAACGATGAAGATTTAAAGTGTTAAATGTGGAAGGAGTTGATATTATTTATTCCTGATTTTAATAAATTGCCTATGAAATTCATGCTTAGTGTCTCACTTGATTATACTAAATTTACTTCTAGCAAGTGTCTAATTTGACCTCTCGTCACTACCTCTCTGAGGTTAGGCGGGATACTTACTGAGTACACGTTGTTTTCGTACTCATGCTACACTTGCTGTGCATTTTTATTGCACATGTACTATCATAACGATGTGGCCATCTTTGGAGACTTAGGCGAGCTGTATCATTCGAAGGTGACCCGCAGCCGACAGAGTCTCTCTCATATTGTATTTATTTTCATTTTGAATTCCTTGTCCAATTTGTATTTCGGACAAGCTTTGTAGTATTTATGAAATTCTTATAATTTGCTCATGCACTTGTGACACCAGGTTCTGGGATGTGTTTGGGATGTATTTTATAAAAATGAAATATTAAACTGTCATATTTACTTAGCGGATTTTATTCAGTTATCATGTAATAAAGTGAAAGGTAATGATTTCAAAAATGCTAAAACGGGAAATTTAACTTAACTATTTAATGGTTGGCTTGCCTGACAATGGTGTCCGGCGCCATCACGACCTTATGGATTTTGGGTCGTGACAACATGGTATCAAAGCTCTAGGTTCCCTTAGGTTTCACGAGTCATGAGGAAGTCTAGTAGAGTCTTGTTGATCGGTACAGAGATGTCTTTACTTATCTTCGAAAGGCTACAGGGCTGTTATGAGTACTTCCGTTCTTGATTCCTCACCATTCAATTTGATTCGTCTGAGGCTTATGCCTAAGTTTCTTTCTACAATCTTATACGTCGCGAAGTGCTTGCTATGAATCGGGAATTTGAGGAATTAAAATGGTACTACGGATATGATGTGAGATGTTTTCCATGTGTAATTGGTTGGGGCTGTTGTTGGGGCCCTGCAGAAGGATAATGTGTTGTTTCAGCTCAGTAGCTGTGTTTCTGGGAGTCTTAAGGCTATGCTCAGGTAGTTATTGTGCTTACGATTGGTTATCGCGCGATATCGATATGATGATAGAATGTTTGCCCATATGATGATAAAATGTTTGCCCATTTCTAATGAAGTCGGCTCGAGAAAGATGATCATCGGAGAGTTTGAAGTCGTGGTGATCTACTAGTGTAAGAGCTGCAGAGAATGATATTGGAATTGGACAGCATACAAAGAAGTAAGACATGTGAGAAGTGTCAGGCGACGGCTAAATTTCTAAAAGGCCAGGTGTAAGGAACGGAAGTCAGGTAGTTGTTTAAAGGAATGAGTTTAACAAGGGGGAGAGTGGCAGCGTAGCACAGGAGTTTAGTGGTAAGATAGCTGCCTACCTTGAGGGAAAGTTTGAGAGTTTTAGTGGATGGTGATTGGGTCCTCGAGCTTAAGTTGAAATGTGGACTATTTTGGCGGAAGGTTGGATACAACAGGGAGGAGTTGTTAGGAATGGAGAAGGACGCAATGTGGCGGTGAATTTGAAGATGTTGTAGCGCATTTAGTAGATGTCCATGAGGAGCGGACGGACTGGGAAAGTTGGTGAATGAGAGCAGGCCTAGGATGGGGTATTGATGTTGCAGAGAGTGTGCATTTCAGCGTCGTTGGAAGGTGTCAGTTGGTGATTTCCACAGGTGGCTTATCTCCTATGAGTAGGTTTGCGGTTGTGTGGTTGGCAAGTTTCGATGAGGGATTCTAGTGGCTATTCGGTGGGAGGCAGAATGTGTGAATAATGCTAGGGAATTTGAGTATTTAGGGAGTGCTAACAAGAGAATTTGGAAGGATTGGACGAATTGGTTGAGCAAGATCATGTTAACAAAGGGGAAAGGATCTCAGCAGGGTCTAGAGTGGTGCAAGGAGTAACTTCGGGCTAACTGGGGAAGTCCCACCACCTGCAGTTGGGTTGTAGGATTGTGTTATCATGGGTTTGCGTATTGTCGACATAATGGCAAGTTATTGCAGCTAAGGGAAATGAGTAAAATGGTGATTGAGCACGGGAATTGATGAACGTGTGCAACAGTTGGCCCTATTGGACCAGGGTTAGGCTTTGGAAGATTCAAAATTTATGCTTAAGGCATAGGCGAGCTGTTAGGATAGTGACTCAGTCACGTGCTTCATTGAAAAGGGTGTTCGTGTGCTAGAAGAGCCTTGGAGTTGATTGTATTCGAGGCCAGTCAGAGAGGGTGACTCTCAGCAGTGGTCCTAGTAAATTCAAAGGTTAAGAACGCGGTGTTTAAGGGTTTCAGGCAACAGTATGATTACGAATCGAGCTTATGCAGCGTAATTCCTGAGAAAGGGAAAATAATTAGAGTGTTCTATGTTATTTTCAGCATGCAGGATAGTATTGGGGGAGTGAGAAGAGTAAACTCCGAATTTGTAGAAAGATTATCAGGAGGGTATGAGACGGTTTGTGGGATTGAGGCAGCATGGTCTCGTGAATCAAGGCCACTCAGGATGAGTGAGGATTGAGTTTATTATGATTTGAATGGGGTTACTATTATTTCTGAGGCAATTAAGGATAATTAAGAGAAGACGGATTGATTAGCCATGGTTGAAACGGCACATGTACGGCTGTGATCAGTTTCGTCAGTGTAATTAAATTATGCATGTGGTTCAGGCGGTATGTGCGAGGCTTGTCGGTCGCCGTGATAGATTTCATATGGGAGCATTCGAGTGCTATGGCCTGTCAGGTGTAGGCGGATCCCGGAAAGGTTATGGTGGTATAGACTACTACTTAAGGATTTTCATATATTGTGATTGTGGGAATTCACTCGTGTGTTGTGGTGGTTCTCTTGAATTGAGGTAAGTAAAAGGTTTCTATATGATGAAGTGTTCACCCTATTAGTGGTTCAGAATTTATGATGGAATTCTTGCGCGATCTCATATTGGCATGTTAGGTGCAGTAAGCAATATGTAACTAGAAGTAAGGAATCGAGGTTGCGGTTTGGTGTTGACAAGGATGTCATGAGCTCGGATGAGCAAGAAAAAGGGATTTGAATGTTTAGAGTAAATTGGCGTTGTTTGTAGTGTCACCGGAGATCGATATTCGGTGAAAGAGGCTTTGTACCCTGGTCATGGGTTCTTGATGTGTTTTGCAGCGTTAGTGTGGTCAGTGGTGGATGTGCAGACTTGCTACCTTGTATGGAAGGTTGTGGGAGCGTGACTACAGTATTATCGTATGAGTGTGACATGTAGTCACTTAATGGATTAAAGATTTGGACTGAGTATAAAGAAGTGTGATATGGCTTATTGGAGAATTTATGCCTGGAAGGCGTTCGATTCGTTTGATTGTGGATTGTGGGGTGATTTGTTGTCTGAGAAGTTCATACTGGGTGAGACGAGATTATTGGACCAGGGATTAGTGCGATAAGATTTTGTGAAGTATTAAAGGACAAATACCATTATTCGGTTCATAATGAGGTGATGATTTTAGTCAAGAGGAGATATTCAATGATTTGTTAACTCGGTAGTTGGTTATGAATTTCTACACATCTCCTCTGTTGTGGTGGTATCGTCACCATTATAGCAGGATGTATGTATATATACTGTAAGGTGCATTGGAAGCATCAGATTCGTAGAATTTTGGCTATTAAGGTTCAGGGAATGTCATGGTGGCTAGATGATGAATTATGCGGTGCATGGTGCTGATTCAGCAAAGGTGCGTAGTTGTGTTCTATTGTCTCGTGTGGTAGTTGATATGGTGTTCACATATTAGAAACAGGCCTGGCAGAGAATTTCAAGTGTTGGAAGTGGGTTCTGAGCTAATTGTATGGATAAAAGAGGATATCTTCAGATTTGATCAAGCTAATGTGCTCAGCTGGGTTGTGGTAGCACGGGCAGGTGCACGAGGTGTCAAAAAGTGATTTCAGATAACTCCATAGTAGTTCTTAGCACGTTTGAGGATGAACTCGGTTTAAGCGGGGGAGAATGTAACGACCCGACCGGTCTTTTTGAGCTCTAGTGCGTCGTTCAGCGGTTTGAAGTCATGAGCAGCTCCAATTCAGGTATTATGACTCGTGGGCATGGTCAGAGTTGAATTTCGGGAAGTTCGGAGTCAAATTGGAAAGAAAATTCTCAATTCAGAAGCCTTAAGTTGGAGATATTGACTAATATTGGAATTTTGAGTAAACGACCTCCGAATCAGGATTTGAAGGTTCCACCATGTTCGTACAATGATTTCAGATTTGAGCATATGTCCGGATCGGGATTTGGATATCCCAAGAGCGTTTCGGCGCATATTATGGAAGATAGCATTTTAGAAGAATTTTATAAGTTTGGGTTGTAAGGCATTTCAGTGATATAGATATCCGTTTGGGATTCCGAGTCTGGGAATAGCTTCGTATGGTGATTCTGGAGTTGGGAGCGCGATCAGAAGTGAATTCGGATGTCCGTAGGTCATTTTGAAGTCATTTGGCTAAAGATAGGAATTTGAAGATTTTTGAGATATCCGACCGTAAGTGGAAATTTTGATATCGGGGTCGGAATGCGATTCTGGAAGTTGGGGCAGGTCTGTAATGTCAAATATGACTTACGTGCAAACTTTGGGTTCAATCGGACGTGATTTGATAGGTTTCGGCATCAGATGTGGAAGTTTGAAATTTCAAGTTCATAATTTTTGAGTTTTAGTGTGATTCGTGATTTCGGCGTTGTTTGTTGTGATTTGAGGCCTCGAGCAGGTCCCCATTATGTGTTTGAACATGTTGGTGTAATTGGACTTACGTCCCGGGGGGCCCGGGTGGACTCCGGGTGGTTAACGGATCAAGTTTGGAGTTTGAAGAAGTGTTGAGGTTGCTGTCATCTGGTGTGACCGCACCTGCGAGGCTTTGGCTGCAGGTGCGAGATTTTGATGGCTTGTCTAGGAGCGCAGGTGAGATGTAATTTCCGCACCTGCAAAGGCGCAGATGCAGACAATTGGGCGCAGGTGCGAGTTTTGACTGGTGCTGAGGAAGCCGCAGGTGCGGGAGTTTGGGCGCACCTGCGGAATCGCAAATGCGAGATGTGGATCGCAGGTGCGGATATCGGCCTGGGCAGTGTATGTTTTTTAACCGAGTACTTAGCTCATCTTCTCCTATTTTCATTTGGTTTGGGCGATTGTGGGGAGCGGAATTTCGTCAAGGATCACAAGGTAAGTTATTCCAACTCATTTTAAGTTAAATGCATGGTCTAGGTACGGATTTGAGTATGGGAATTTGTGGAAAATATGGAATTTTGAAGAAACCCTAGAAAAAATTGGTAATTTTGATTTTTACCACGAATTGAGCATGAATATTTGAGTAAATTGTATATTTGAGCTAGTAAAGCTATGGGTAGAGTTTGTCTTCGAGAAATTTCTGAATCCGGGCATGTGGGCCCCAGGGCATTTTGGTGAATTCCTTGAGCGGAGTTGGGAAATTATACAATTTGAATTGTTGCAAATATTAGAGTATATTTTCATTGGTTTGTCGTTATTTGGATAGTTTTGGGGCGTTGTGCGTCCATTGGAGTCGTCAAAAGGGCTTGGAAGCCGATTATGGAATTTCGGAGCGAGGTAAGTCTCCTTTATAACTTTGTGAGGGGGAATTGTCCCCCTAGGTGAACTAATTAAATGTGTGCTACTATCCGCGGGGGTGATATGTACGCACGAGGTGACGGGAGTCAGTGCGTAGCTACTATTATGCCATGTCCGGGTAGTCTAGGACCCACTAGCTTGCTTTAGTTGTTGTACTTGTGACCTTGTCAATAAAATATCATGTGATCCTACAAATTATATTAGACTGATAATGCTATTGAAATGGTAATTTATTTCCTAAGAAGTCTAGAGTGTACCTTTCTTAATCATTTAGAAAAAGAATTGATTCGTCAGTGGATAATTGTATTCCTCGTAAGGTTATATTATTGAATATTATTAAACTTGGAAAATGAGTTTCAAATCAAATATTTAAATGCTATTTTTCGTGTTCCTTTAAGATGAATTTTACCACTTTCCTGGGTAACTGCTCTCTGAATAAAAATGTGGACTTATTGTGTGAATATGTGTATCTATGGATGCCTGAGTCGCATGTATGATTCGCGAGCAGGATAACCCTGTATTTATGTATAACCGTGTCGCATGATCGATTCGCGAGCGGGGCAGATAGATGCATCTATGGTTCGAGTCGTTCGACACTCGGCAGTGCACAGTTTATTATTGTTGGTCCGCGCGGTTCGACCCTCGGCACTTTGTTTGCGCATGTTAAAAGCTGTGTATTTCCTGTGATTTATACATGTTTATCGGCCTAAGGAAGTTTTAGTGGCCAGTTAAGAAGAAGAAGAATTGATGTGTAAAATGTGAAATAAATCTGATGTTTCTTATCCCTGATTATTTTTTTAAATTTTCAACTGAAATGACGAAAATTTAAATTGTTAAATGTGGAAGGAGTTGATATTATTTATTCCTGATTTTAATAAATTGCCTATGACATTCATGCTTAGTGTCTCACTTGATTATACTAAATTGACTTCTAGCAAGTGTCTAATTCGACCTCTCGTCACTACTCTCTGAGGTTAGGCGGGATACTTACTGAGTACACGTTGTTTTTGTACTCATACTAATTTTGCTGTGCATTTTTATTGCACAGGTACTTTCACAGTGATGTGGCCGGCTTGATACTTAGGTGAGCTGCATCATTCGGAGGCGGCCCACAGCCGATGGAGTCTCCCTCATATTGTATTCATTTTCATTTTAAATTCCTTGTCCAATTTGTATTTCGGACAAGATTTGTAGTATTGATGAAATTCTTAGAATTTGCTCATGCACTTGTGACACCGGGTTCTGGGATGTGTTTGGGATGTATTTTATAAAAATGGAATATTAAACTGTCGTATTTACTTAGTGGATTTTATTCAGTTATCATGTAATATAGTGAAAGGTAATGATTTCAAAAATGCTAAAACAGAAAATTTAACTTAACTATTTAATGGTTGGCTTTCCTGGCAATGGTGTCTGGCGCCATCACGACCTTATGGATTTTGGGTCGTGACAACATGGTATCAGAGCTCTAGGTTCCTTTAGGTTTCATGAGTCATGAGCAAGTCTAGTAGAGTCTTACGTATCGGTATGGAGACGTCTGTACTTATCTTCGAAAGGCTATAGGGCCGTTAGGAGTACTTCCCTTCTTGATTCCCCATCGTGCGATTTGATTCCTCCGAGGCTTATGCCTACGTTTCTTTCTACTCAATCTTATACGTCGCGAAGCGCTTGCTATGAATCGGGAATTTAAGGAATTGAAATGGTGCTACGGATATGATGTGAGATATTTTCCATGTGTAATTGGTTGGGGCTGTTGTTGTGGCCCTGCAGAAGGATAATGTGTTGTTTCAGCTCAGTAGTTGTGTTTTTGAGAGCCTTAAGGCTATGCTCAGGTAGTGATTATGCTTACGATTGGTTATCGCGCGATGTCGATATGATGATAGAATGCTTGCCCATATGTTGGGGGTGATGAATGGCTTGAAGGGAGGTATTCTCAAGGCGTGATTTCAAGATTTCAGCATTTTAGTTCCGGCACAGGAACGGCATTTGGACTATAAATGGTCAGGTATTGGATTGATAAAGCAGTAAGACTTGGTGTTTTCAAGTGAGGTGGGATATTGACCTGCAATGTGATATCGTCGTCATTGATCGAACAGAATGTGTTAAGTCTGTCGGTGCTATGGTTTCTTCGGTTGCATTGGGTCAGAGTGTTGTGAAGTAGTATTGAAGAAGCGGTTGTTAGAGATCGTGGTGCGTGGTGGTTATTGCAGCTAAGGGAAAGGAGTAAAATGGTGATTGAGCGTGGGATTTGACGAACGTGTGCAAAAGTTGGCCCTATTGGACCAGGGTTAGGCTTTGGAAGATTCAAAATTTATGCTTAAGGCATAGGTGAGTTGTTAGGATAGCGACCAGTCACGTGCTTCATTAAAAAGGGTGTTAGTGTGCTAGAAGAGCCTTGGAGTTGATTGTATTCGGGGCCAGCCAGAGTGGGTGACTCTCAGTAGCGGTCCTAGTAAATTTGAAGGTTAAGAACGCGGTGTTTAAGGGTTTTAGGCAGCAGTATGATTACGAATCGAGCTTATGCAGCGTAATTCCTGAGAAAGGGAAAATAATTGGAGTGTTCTATGTTATTTTCAGCGTGCAGGATAGTATTAGGGGAGTGAGAAGAGTAAACTCCGAATTTGTAGAATGATTATCAGGAGGGTATGAGACGGTTTGTGGGATTGAGGCAGCATGGTCTCGTGAATCAAGGCCAATCGGGATGAGTGAGGATTGAGTTTTTTATGAGTTGAAAGGGGTTACTATTATTTCTGAGGCAATTAAGGATAATTAGAGAGAAGACGGATTGGTTAGCCATGGTTGAAACGACACATGTACGGCAGTGATCAGTTTTGTTAGTTTAATTAAATTATGCATGTGGTTCGGGCCGGTATGTGTGAGGCTTGTCGGTCGCCGTGATATATTTCATGTGGGAGCATTCGAGTGCTATGGCCTGTCAGGTGTAGGCGGATCCCGGAAAGGTTATGGTGGTATAGACTACTACTTAAGGATTTGCATGTATTGTGATTGTGGGAATTCACTCGTGTGTTGTGGTGGTTCTCTTGAATTGAGGTAAGTAAAAGGTTTCTATATGATGAAGTGTTCACACTATTAGTGGTTCAGAAGTTATGATGAAATTCTTGTGTGATCTCATATTGGCATGTTAGGTGCAGTAAGCAGTATGTAACGAGAAGTAAGGAATCAAGGTTGCGGTTTGGTGTTGACAAGGATGTCATGAGCTAAGATGAGCAAGAAAAAGGGATTTGAAAGTTTAGAGTAAATTGGCGTTGTCTTTAGTGTCACCTAAGATCGATATTCGGTGAAAGAGGCTTTGTACCCTGGTCATGGGTTCTTGATGTGTTTTGCAGTGTTAGTGTGGTCAGTGGTGGATGTGCAGACTTACTACCTTGTATGGAAGGTCGTGGGAGCGTGACAACGGGATGATCGTACGAGTGTGACATGTAGTTACTTAATGGATTGAAGATTTGGACTGAGTATAAAGAAGTGTGATATGGCTTATTGGAGAATTTATGCCTGGAAAGCGTTCGGTTCGTTCGGTTGTGGATTGTGGGGTGATTTGTTGTCTGAGCAGTTCATACTGGGTGAGACGAGATTCTTGGACCAGGGATCAGTGCTGTAAGATTTTGTGAAGTATATTAAAGGATAAATACCATTATTCGGTTCATAATGAGGTGATTATTCTAGTCAAGAGGAGATATTCAATGATTTGTTGACTCAACAGTTGGTTATGAATTTCTACACATCTCCTCTGTTGTGGTGGTATCGTCAGCATTGGGAGCATCAGCTTCGTAGAATTTTGGCTATTAAGGTTCAGGGAATGTCATGGTGGCTAGATGATGAATTATGTTGTGTATGGTGCTGATTAAGCAAAGGTGCACAGTTGTGTTCTGGTGTCTCGTGTGGTAGTTGATACGGTGTTCACATATTAGAAACAGGTCTGGCAAAGAATTTCAAGTGTTGGAATTGGGTTCTGAGCTTATTGTATGCATAAAAGGGGATATCTTTAACTTTGATCAGGCTAATGTGCTCAACTAGGTTGTGGTAGCACGGGCAGGTGCACGAGGTGTTAAACAGTGATTTCAGATAACTCTAGAGCAGTTTCTAGCACGTTCGAGGACGAACGTCGGTTTAAGTGGGGGAGAATGTAACGACCCGACTGATCGTTTTGAGCTCTAGCGCGTCGTTCAGCGGTTTGAAGTCATGAGCAGCTCCAATTCAGGTATTATGACTCTTGGGCATGGTCGGAGTTGAATTTCGGGAAGTTCGGAGTCAAATTGGAATGAAAATTCTCATTTCAGAAGTCTTAAGTTGGTGAAATTGACTAAGATTGGAATTTTGAGTAAACGACCTCCGAATTAGGATTTGAAGGTTCCAGCAGGTTCGTATGATGATTTCAGATTTGGGCGTATGTTCGGATCGGGCTTTGGATAACCCGGGATCATTTCTGCGCATATTATGGAAGATACCATTTTAGAAGAATTTCATAAGTTTGGGATGTAAGTCATTTTAGTGATATAGATGTCCATTTGGGATTCCGAGTCTAGGAATAGCTTCGTATGGTGATTCTGGAGTTGAGAGCCCGATCAGAAGTGAATTCGGATGTCCGTAGGTCATTTTGAAGTCATTTGGCTAAAGATAGGAATTTGAAGGTTTTTGGGAAATCGGACCGGAAGTGGAAATTTTGATATCGGGGTCGGAATGCGATTCTGGAAGTTGGAGCAAGTCCATAATGTCAAATATGACTTGGGTGCGAAATTTGGGGTTAATCGGATGTGATTTGATAGGTTTCGGCATCGGATGTGGAAGTTTGAAATTTCAAGTTTATAAAGTTTGAGTTTTAGTGCGATTCGTGATTTCGGCGTTGTTTGTTGTGATTTGAGGCCTCGAGCAGGTACCTATTATGTGTTTGAACATGTTGGTGTAATTTCACTTGGGTCCCGGGGGCCCCGGGTGAATTCCGGGTGGTTAACGGATCAATTTTGGAGTTTGAAGAAGTGTTGAGGTTACTGTCATCTGATGTGACCGCACCAGCGAGGCTTTGGCCGCAGGTGCGGCTTTGGCGCCGCAGGTGCAAGATTTTGATGGATTGGCTGGGAGCGTAGGTGCGATGTAAGTTCCGCACCTACGAAGGCGCAGATGCGGACAATTAAGCGCAGGTGCAAGTTTTGGCTGGAGCTGAGGAAGCCGCAGGTGCGGGAGTTTGGGCGCACCTGCGGAATCGCAGGTGAGAGATGTGGATTGCAGGTGTGGATATCGTCCTGGGCAGTGTATATTTTATAACCGAGCACTTGGCTCATCTTCTCCTATTTTCATTTGGTTTGGGCGATTGTGGGGAGCTTCAAGGAGGGATTTTCGTCAGAGATCACAAGGTAAGTTATTCCAACTCATTTTAAGTTAAATGCATGGTCTAGGTACGGATTTGAGTATGGGAATTTGTGGAAAATATGGAATTTTGAAGAAAACCTAGAAAAAATTGGTAATTTGGATTTTTACCACGAATTGAGCATGAATATTTGAGTAAATTGTATATTTGAGCTAGTAAAGCTATGGGTAGAGTTTGACTTCGAGAAATTTTCGAATCCGGGCACGTGGGTCTGAGGGCATTTTGGTCAATTCCTTGAGCGAAGTTGGGAAATTATATAATTTGAATTGTTGGAAATATTAGAGTATATTTTCATTGGTTTGTCGTTATTTGGATAGTTTTGGGGCGTTGTGAGTCCATTGGAGTCGTCGGAAGGGCTTGGAAGCCGGTTATGGAATTTCGGAGCGAGGTAAGTCTCCTTTCTAACTTATTGAGGGGGAATTGTCCCCCTAGGTGAACTAATTAAATGTGTGCTACTATCTAAGGGGGGATACGTATGCATGAGGTGACGGGAGTACGTGCGTAGCTACTATTATGCCGTGTCCGGGTAGTCTAGGACCCGCTAGCCTGCTTCGTACTTGTGACCTTGTCAATAAAATATCATGTGATCCTGCAAATGATATTAGACTGATAATGCTATTGAAATGGTAATTTATTTCCTAAGAAGGGTAGAGTGTACCTTTCTTAATCATTTAAAAAGAGATTTGATTCGTCAATGGATAATTGTATTCCTCGTAAGTTTATATTATTGAATATTATTAAACTTGGCAAATGAGTTTCAAATCAAATATTTAAATGCGATTTTTCGTTTTCCATTAAGAAGAATTTTACCACTTTCCTGGGTAACTGCTCTCTTGATAAAAATGTGGACTTATTGTGTGAATATGTGTATCTATGGGTGCCTGAGTCGCATGTATGATTCGCGAGCAGGATAACCCTATATTTATGTGTATCTATGGGTTTCTGAGTCGCATGTATGATTCACGAGCAGGATAACCCTGTATTTATGTATAACCGCGTCACATGATCGATTCGCGAGTGGGGCAGATAGATGCATCTATGGTTCGAGTCGTTCGACCCTCGGCAGTGCACAGTTTATTATTGTTGGTCCGCGCCGTTCGACCTTTAGCACTTTGTTTGCGCATGTTAGATGCTTCGTATTTCCTGTGATTTATACATGTTTATCGGCCTAAGGAAGTTTTAATGGCCAGTTAAGAAGAAGAAGAATTGATGTGTAAAATGTGAAATAAGTCTGATGCTTCTTATCCCTGATTATTTTTTTAAATTGTCTACTGAAATGACGAAGATTTAAAGTGTTAAATGTGGAAAGAGCTAATATTATTTATTCCTGATTTTAATAAATTGTCTATGACATTCATGCTTAGTGTCTCACTTGATTATACTAAATTGACTTCTAGCAAGTGTCTAATTCGACCTTACGTCACTACCTCTCTGAGGTTAGGCGGGATACTTACTGAGTACACGTTGTTGTCGTACTCATGCTACACTTACTGTGCATTTTTATTACACATGTACTTTCACAGCGATGTGGCCGGCTTGGAGACTTAGGTGAGCTGCATCATTCGGAGGCGACCCGCATCTGGCAGAGTCACCCTCATATTGTATTTATTTTCATTTTAAATTCCTTGTCCAATTTGTATTTCGGACAAGCTTTGTAGTATTTGTGAAATTCTTAGAATTTGCTCATGCACTTGTGACACCGGGTTCTGGGATGTGTTTGGGGTGTATTTTATTACTTAGCGGATTTTATTCAGTTATCATGTAATAAAGTGAAAGGTAATGATTTCAAAAATGCTAAAACAGGAAATTTAACTTAATTATTTAATGGTTGGCTTGCCTGACAATGGTGTCCGGCGCCATCACGACCTTATGGATTTTGGGTCGTGACATCAACCTTCAAGGCTCATCTTAAGGTGGTAAGATTAAATTCTTTCGAAATCTTAGATCACTTCTAGGAATTCAAGAAAGGTGATAAGTTTAGGCTTATTATTGTTCTTGTTATTCTAAATGATCGGGTTTCACAATCTATCTCTTGTTTTTTTAAATCTCTACCAAAGGCGATTAGTTCTTCGTTAGCTAATTATTGTTGTAAGGATTCAACTTCAAGAATAGACTTCTTGAATTCAAGAAACTCTTTCTTGAATTCAATCTATCTTTAATTTTCCGTCTTTTTTGTTTCTTTATTTTCTTTTAGATTTCACACGTTTCTTGATTTTTTTTAGTAATCCTTGGACCCCTATCGTATTGTTATCAGCACCTCAATTCAAGCCTAACGAAAACTAAAAACTTTCAACTTTTACAATCGGTGCTGAAACCTATCAAATCACGTTCGATTGACCTTAAATTTTGCACACAAGTCATAAATGACACAACAAACATATTCCAACTTCCGCAACAAAAATCCGAGCCTAGTAACCACAAAGTCAACTTTCGGTCAAACTTCTGAATTTCAAAACTTCTAATTTTCCAACTTTTGATATTTCAAGCCAAATTTCACTACGGACCTCCAAATCACTATCCGGACACACTCATATGTCCAAAATAACCCTACGGAGCTATCGGAACCATCAAAGCTCTATTTCGAAGCCATTTACACTTAAGTCAACATCTTGTCAACCTTTTCAACTTAAGCTTCCAACCTTGATACTAAGTGTCTCAACTCATTCCAAAACATCCACGGACCCAAACCTACATCGACAAGTCACATAACAGTAATTGAGCATAGAATAAGCAATAAATAGAAGAATATGGTTACAACACTCAAAACGACATGCTGGATCATTACAATAAGAGAGTGCATTTTTTCATGTAAAATAATAACGTTATAGTATAAGGGATAAGTTTGTCCTATTGTGGATAAAATTATAAGTTTATTACAAAAAAAATAGAAAAGATGGAGGTTTATATAGGAATATGATTCTTGAATATTCGGGCATCAAATCATAAACAAAAAAAAAATAACGTAAGTTTTGTTACTCAGAGTTATGTATGTAACACCTCATATTTACTACCCCCGAAAGGGTATAAGGGAGTTTTTATAATTTAAGTGACAATTGAAACGGGATTATTTTATTTAAAATTCAGATTCACCACTCGGGATAGTTTATGGTGTCCCAAGTCACCGGTTTAAATCCCGAATCGAGAAAAAATTGACTCTGTTTTACAGTCCGCGAACACAGAAATCCGGGTAAGGAATTCTGTTAACCCGAGAGAAGGTGTTAGGTATTCCCGGGTTCCGTGGTTTTAGCACGGTCGCTCAACTATTATTATTGGCCTATTTATCTGATTTTAAAACATTGTTTGAAACCTATGTGCATTTTATTACTTTTAAAACCGCTCTTGATAATCTAATTGTTATACCACTAATTATTTGGTTACACATTGTGAATTGTGTCACGGGAACCGTACCCACAATCCACAACGTGTTTATTTTATTAAACTTAGATTCCGGCAATTAAACGAACAGAAGAAAACCACAACACTCGATCAGAATTTGAAATAGCGATCAACTCAAACGACACCGCGAACCTCGATTTTGAATCGCACTCGAAATCGCTCCGTCTCTGCAACCCATAGATATCCAAATCTTAAGCCATTTTTGTAGTGAGAAGAAACATAATTTTCTTTTGATAATTTTTATACAAGAAAATTAAAACCGAAAAATCAGAAAGGAAATCCTCTATTTGTCCAAAACCCCTTATGTTCCCCGCTATCTATGTGTGTGCGCGTGTTCTTTAGCCATCTGGTAGTCGCAGCTGCCGGCGGGTTGGATCGGTGACGAAGAAGGGAGGTGGGAGGTGGGAGGCGATTGGTTTTGTGGTTGGAGGGGTCTTCGATGGCTGCTGGTTTTTGTGTGCAGAGGAGACGTCCGGCGACTGGGAGGTGGAGCTATGGCGGCGAAACTGGTGGTGTTGAAGAGAGGCCAGCCGGAATTTGGTTATTGTGGGTCGGGGAAAAAGAAGTGGGGTTGTAGATGTTGGGGTGGGGTGTGCAGCTGGAGGAGGTCGTGTGAGGAGTGGTGGTGGCCGGCGATTTTGAGAGGAGATGGTTCAAGGGAGATGATGTGCAGCAGGTTCGGCTGCCGCTGAAGAGATGGAGCGGGTCTGTTGTATATCGGTCCCCTGTACTGAAGATGTCTAAGGGTGTTTTGTATTAGGTCTAAGTTTGGGTGTGGGTGGTATTGGGCTAAGGGGAATAGGCTTGGGAATTGGGTTGGGTCCATGTCTTGTTGGGTTTTAAATTTTGGCTAAGAAGACTAAAATGATATAAATTATGTATAAAAATATAAAAATTACTCTTAATCTACACTACTAAAATCACTTAATATTTAAACACTAAAAATAGCTTTAAAAACGTGACTGGTCAAAAATTACGTGCTGACAGCTGCCCCTCTTTGCTTGGAAACACGAAGTGTTTTTGAGCAAAGAACAAATAAGCGACGTAATTGATTTCTGACCCGACACTTATTCTAAAGAAAATATATGTGGGTAAAAGATTGTGATTGAGCCATGGTAGCTGCCTACATATCCTTGGCTAAAAAGGAATCAGGCCACGTGTAGTTCAGATGTGAGAAGAGTGATGGAGTATACCGAGATGGAGAGTCGAGCGAGGTGTCTTCGAGGTTCCGGTCCGCAGTTCCTGCCGTTAAATCAAAGATAAAAGGAAAAATTACAGCAAAATAAAGAAAAATACAAGATCATATCTACTTCTTGTCTCGATCTTCCTTGAATTTCTACTTGATCCTTCAACATGAAACTTTAAAATTCACCCTATTCTTCATGTTGGCATCCTGCTGATTTGAATTTGAAGAAAACTGGAAGTTGACCTTATTCTTCAGGCGGGCACTCCTGCTTCCTATGCTTGAAATAAACTTGAACTTGGAGTAGACTTGAGCTCGCAAACCTTGTCTTTCAGATGGCTCGTGCTACTTCTAATTTGACTTAAAGACTGGAGGTTGACCCTATTCTTCAGGCGGGTCCCTTAAACTTGAAACTGAAACTTGACCCTGTTCTTCAGGCGGGATTCTCCTGATGCTTCTCTAACTTGAAATTGTAAATTGAAAGTTGACCCTGTTTTTCAGGTGGGCTCCTGATGCCTCTCCGTCTTGAATTTGTAAATTGAAAGTTGACCATGTTCTTCAGGCGGGATTCTCCTGATGCTTCTTGAACTTGGAAATTGAAAGTTGACAATGTTATTCAGGCAGGATTCTCCTGATGCCTCTCTAACTTGAGATTGTAAACTGAACACTGACCCTGTTCTTCAGGAAGGCTCCTGATTGCCAAAAACTTGAACTGTATTCCCTTGTTCTCTAGGTGGGCGCTTGATTGCCAAAACTTGAAAATGTATTCCCTTGTTCTCCAGGTGGGTGCCTGGTTTCCAAAAACATGAACTGTATTCTCTTGTTCTTCAGGTGGGCGCCTGATTACCAAAAACTTTAACTGTATTCCCTTGTTCTCCAGGTGGACGCCTGATTACCAAAACTTGGATTGTATTCCCTTGTTCTCCAGGTGGACGCCTGATTACCAAAACCTGAGACTGTATTCCCTTATTCTCCAGGTGAGCGCCTGATTGCCAAAACTTGAGAGTGTATTCCCTTGTTCTCCAGGTGGGCGCCTGATTTCCAAAACTTGAATTGTATTCCCTTGTTCTCCAGGTGGGCGCCTGATTACCAAAACTTGAATTGTATTCCTTTGTTCTCCAGGTGGACACCTGATTACCAAAACTTGAGACTGTATTCCCTTGTTCTCCAAGTGGGCGCCTGATTGCCAAAACTCAAACTGTATACCCTTGTTCTCCAGGTGGGCGCCCGATTGCCAAAACTTTAACTGTATTCCCTTGTTCTCCAGGTGGGCGCCTGATTACCAAAACTTGAATTGTATTCCCTTGTTCTCCAGGTGGGCGCCTGATTGCCAAAACTCGAACTGTATTCCCTTGTTCTCCAGGTGGGCGCCTGATTGCCAAAACTCGAACTGTATTCCCTTGTTCTCCAGGTGGGCGCCTGATTACCAAAACTTTAACTGTGTTCCCTTGTTCTCCAGGTGGGCGCCTGATTACCAAAACTTTAATTGTATTCCATTGTTCTCCATGTGGGCGCCTGATTGCCAAAACTCGAACTGTATTCCGTTGTTCTCCAGGTGGGCACCTGATTGCCAAAACTTGGATTGTATTCCCTTGTTCTCCAGGTGGGCACCTGATTGCCAAAACTTGGATTGTATTCCCTTGTTCTCCAGGTGGGCGCCTGATTTTCAAAACTCGAACTGTATTCCCTTATTCTCCAGGTGGGCACCTGATTGCCAAATTGTATTCCCTTGTTCTCCAGGTGGGCGCCTGACTTCCAAAAACTTGAACCTGTATTCCCTTGTTCTCCAGGTGGGCGCCTGATTGCCAAAACGTGGATTGTATTCCCTTGTTCTCCAGGTGGGCACCTGATTGCCAAAACTCGAGCTGTATGCCCTTGTTCTCCAGGTGGGCACCTGATTTCCACAACTTAAACTGCATTCCCTTGTTCTCCAGGTGGGCGCCTGATTACAATAAACAGACAACAAAGAACCTTTTTCTGCCCCAATTTGGTATATGGGCTCATCTGTGAATGTTAATCGAATCATGTTACCCAAAATCTCTAATAATTTAAACTAAATCTCATTATCCATGAGGGTCCTGAAAATTTCAAATTGAATCTCATATTAAGAATGAACTTTAAAGCCAACTATATTTCCTCAAAGTAGAGCTTATGCTAGATCTTGTTACTCATGGATGTTTTGAATTTTAACTAAGTCCCATTGTCCAGGAGGGTCCTGAGAACTTCAAATTAAATCCCATTATCCAGGCGGGTTCTGAGAATTTAAAACCTAAATCCCATTATCCAGGAGGGTCCTGAGAATTCCAAATTGAATCTCATCTTGAGAATGAAAACTTTAAAGCCAACTATATTTCCTCAAAGTAGAGCTTATGATAGATCTTGTTACTCATGGATGTTTTGAATTTTAACTAAGTCCCATTGTCCAGGAGGGTCCTGATAACTTCAAATTAAATCCCATTATCCAGCCAGGTTCTGAGAATTTAAAACCTAAATCCCATTATCCAGGATGGTCCTGATAATTTTAAAACTAAATCCCATTTTCCAGGAGGGTTCTGAAAACTGAAGATGAACTTACCTGAGTCCCGCTCTCTTTCTGGAAGATCTCCGCTGAAAGAAGAAAATTCCTTGCCCCTGAACCATGCTTTCCTATT
Source organism: Nicotiana paniculata (assembly GCA_005239505.1). Classification (NCBI taxonomy): domain Eukaryota; kingdom Viridiplantae; phylum Streptophyta; class Magnoliopsida; order Solanales; family Solanaceae; genus Nicotiana; species Nicotiana paniculata. Next base: position 31,852 of record ML334493.1, read on the forward strand.
GAGAAACCCTGCAGATCGAACAAATTTTCTTGCCCCTGTCTCAAACAAATGAAATCTTGTTAGTTTGAAAACTTGGTGGTTAGCTTGTGGCATTGTTGCTGAAGGTGTCCTCTTCTGTCACTATCATGCTTCGTTCTGATTAAAACTGAGTCTGACTAACTAAAAATTGGTCCTATTCTCCAGGCGGGACCCCTGAACTCAAGAAAAGGTAGAGATTAAAACTTAAAGAAACTAACAATTGACCCTATTCTCCAGGCGAGGCCCCTGAACTTAAGAAAACTAAAGACTAAAAACTGGAGGAAACTAAAACTGACCCTATTCTCCAAGCGGGACTCCTGAACTCAAGAAAAACTATAGATTAAAGCTTAAGGAAACTAATAATTGACCCTATTCTCCAGGCGGGACCCCTGAGCTTAAGGAAAACTAAAGATTCTTCCCAACTAGTGCGATGTTTAGGAGGTATGGTTCTTCTCAACTAGAGCAAATTCTTGAGAGGTGATGATATTCTCAACTAAAGGATGCCTAGGAGGTAAAAAAAACATTCTCAAACAGCCTTTGTGCTGACAAATTGGGCATGACACCTGAAAGATTCAAGCTTCCAAGCTTTGATTTGGACACAGTCTCTGTCCCTGTTTCAAACAAAGAAAACTTGTGAGTTTAAAATGTGGTGGTTGGTTTGTGGCCTTGACATTGGGGCGATTGCTCCTGCACCTGCCATGATTAACCTTGGTTTTGACTCGGAAGACCTTGCTTGTTATTCGTTAACCACTTTCTCTGCCAACCCTTATCAATGAAAACACCACTGATCCGTTCAAGCCCAATACCTTATACCCGATGTATTGCTCATGAATTGACATTTACCGAACCTTTGCATTTCACATGAATCCCAAAGCATGTCGACTGTTATCAAATCAGTGCGCATATTGTTCTTTCCTGACTTGTGTCGCTTTGATGTGCTAACCAGATTCCGTTCTGTGCAATTGGAAAGCTGGTAGCAAATTTTAAAGTCATTTCTCACTTGTTCTAAAAAAACTAACTCAAAAAGAGGACTTGAACGAAACAAGAGGAAAAGAATAAAGAACAATGGAAAGACATGACATCTAACAAGAAAACTACAAAGCAGAAACCTATCAGATGTGGATACCAACTCTAATGACCATGACATGAATTTTCGATAAATGGTGTCAAGAAAGTCTAATGTTCAACTCTTGTTACATCTCTAAGCCGTGAAACTGGGCTTCGATGCTCCGATTATCCTATGTGATTCACGATCCTTATTCGACTTGCAGTGCCCAAAGGGTTTTCACCCTCAAGTCTCTCTAATTTTGCTATTTCTCTCAACTCACCATCGCCTTATGGTGCCTGTGAAGGTTTTCACTGATAAGACTCTCTCATTTTGTTCATTTTTTCTTATTTCCTCTGATTCCGCAGATGACAAGGCATTAACCATAGTAAAAACATCATGTGCTCCTGGTATGTCTAGCTCGGCATTCTCAAGATTATCTGGGAGGTCTTTCTTGGACTGTAATGTGGCTTTTGGACAGGGTTTGAAAGAAAGGATATCATAAAGGCTCGAAATAACTGTGACGACGGGGTTAATTTATTTACAACTTTTTGAATCTATTCTAAAACTTTGCCCCAACTTCTAAACAAGGGAATTTGATTTATTTTTTTTAATGGAATTTCTAAGAAGAATTGTCCCACTCAGACTTCGTGGGATTATGAAAACATTTATTTGGTGCGACCGAACCATAAGGCTGCCTACCTGTTGACCAAAGTCACTGCATAGTTTTGAAAATTGAAAAATGTATGACCAGTTGAACCAAGTCCATAGAGCACACATACTTGACCTGACGCGTTAGCACATGAACCGTATATGCATAGAGATGAATGCGATTGTGAAGTATCAATGAACAAGGAGAGTGTCTCCCAATGCGAAAAGGTTGCAAATTGATAGGAGAATAGAAGTTGAATTCAGCAAGGACAGTAACGAAGGAAGGAAGTTGAGTTTAATACGAACTCTTTCTCCTAGGAAGAGTTGTACCAGAACTGAACGACAAACTCAACAACTGACTCTATAAATAATTGAAGTATTCTTACTTGAAAAAAGAATGCTCAAGTGCAGAAGTGGATCAAGAACTGAAAGCAAAATTCCCAGAGATTTTGCAAGAAGAATTACTATGCCATACAAAAGCTACATACCAGCTAGAAGAACCAGTTCCATCTGTTTGTCATTGAGTCTAGTTGGTTGTAGTAGGCGATTTAATATTGTATCTTTTCAGCTTTCATAGAAGCAATTGTAATAGGTACACATTGTTCAAGTTAGAGTTAACTTGGAGCTTGTAGAAATTAGCTAGAGGCTAGTTACTACGAAGGGATTAGAGTTAGTCCTAGGATTACAAAAGAGTTTATTTTGTAAGTCCGTCTGGCTTAAAGTTTTAGTGTAGAGTTTGAGCAAATCCTACTGAGGAGTAGGTCGTGATTTTTCACATTTTGAGCCAGGTGTTTTCCACGTAAAAATCTCTGTGTTTTTACTTTACTGCTTTTACTATTCCGCAACAGTAGAAGTTGGAACACCAAGAAGAACCAGGTTCTTCTAGAGAGGCAGCACTCAAAAAATTGGATGCCACACAAATTAACTTATCTTCTTGTATGGTATTGACGTCTAAAACATCAATTGGTATCAGAGCAGGTTATCCTTGAAAGGCTAACACCTTGGAGAAGATCAAGATGAGTGCACCTCCGGGAAACTGGGAAGGTCAATCAACCGCAAGGCCACCACTCTTCAATGTCCTGTATTACTATTGGTGGAAGAACAGGATGAAGGACCACCTGATTCGAGAAGACTATGAACTCTAAGACATAGTAACTGATGGTCCTCTAGCTACCATGATGAAGACTGTTGAAGGTATAGATGTACCAAAGACTAGAGCTGACTGCACTGCTGAGGATCTGAAGAAATGGGAGAAGAATGCAAAGGCCAAAAATTGGCTAGTGTATGGACTAGGCCCAGACGAGTAAAGAAGAATCCAAAGCCGCACCACTACCAAAGAGATCTGGGATACCTTGCAAGTATCCCATGAAGGAACACCTCAGGTAAAAAGGTCAAGAGGTACTCTACTATACTCTCAGTATGAAAACTTCACTATAATAGAAGGAGAGACTATCCAAGAGATGTGCACAAGGTTCACAACCTTGACTAATGAACCGAAGTCTCTTGGAAGAGTCATTCTTGAAGAGGAGAGGGTTGAGAAGATCCTGACAAGGGTCTTGCCTATTTCCTGGGAAAGAAAAATCACTGCTATCCAGGAATCTAAAAATATGGCAACCCTGAGATTGGATGAGCTGATTGGAAACCTCAGTGCCTATGAACTCAGAAGGCAGACAATGAAGATGGATGGTCCAAATAAGGAGAGGAGTCTAGAACTAAGAACCACTGAGGGAGCAGATCTGGAGGAAGATGAGATGGCCATGATTACCAAAGAATTCAGAAACTTTCTCATGAGGAAGAAGGGCATCTCTAGAGGAGGAAACTACAACAAAGCAAAACCTCCAGAAAGGCCAACCAACGAGGGATGCTACAAATGTGGTAAGACTGACCATCTCATCAAAAACTGTCCTCAGTGGGAAGTAGAATGGAAAAATGAGAGATATGAAAGAAGGAATAGGAAGAAGGAACTGGTCCAACCCAAGAAAACCACAACAAAGGCTATGGTTTCTGCTTGGGGAGAAAGTTCAGATGAGGAATCAGAAGATGAGGAGACTAAAGATCAGGCGCTCATGGCAATTGGAGAATCTGATGAGGAATCACATGAAGAACCAGAGGTAAGTATCTCCCATCTTAAAAACAAAGTAAAGTTCCTATCTAAGGAAAAACTCTCTGAGTTGCTACTTGATTTCATAGATGATTCTGAGGAAACAACCAAAGAGAAGGATCAACTATCTAAAGAATGTGCAATGCTAAAAGCAAAGTGCATGAACCTGGAAATCAGAGTCAGTGAATCTGAAAAGAAAAACACTGTCTTGTTGAACCAGGTTCATCCACTTGAAACTGAGATTCTAGAACTAAAATCTGAAAACTTAAAGCTAAAGCTAGGATCCAGTAAAAAGGTTGTTGATTATTCTCATATCATGTTTGAAGAAAATTTGGGAAAAATAAAAGATAAGATGTATGCGAGGGATGAACAGATAAGAACTCTTAACGAAGAACTTGGCAAAGTCAAACATGAATTAGATCAAACTTGTAAATGGAATAAATACTCTGATGCCCTGATATGGCTTCAAGAGAATCATAGTAGCAACCAGAGAGGGATTGGCTTTGGAAGTCAATT
>ML334493.1:36491-88094 GCA_005239505.1 Nicotiana paniculata
ATGATTAGTGTATCACAACTGTGTGACACAGGTAACATGGTTGCCTTTACTTCTACAAAATATTTTGTGATTAACCTACTTACTGAAAAGATTGTTTTGCAGGGAAAAAGAATGAATAACATCTATGTCATAGACTTGTCCACACTGTCTGAAAATGAACTCACTTGCCTAAGTGTGTTGGACAGTGATCCCCTCCTGTGGCACAAACGACTTGGTCATGCGAGTCTAACTCAGCTTAACAAACTAGTCTCTAAGGACTTAGTGGTAGGACTTCCTAACATTAAGTTCAAGGAGGACAAAGTTTGTGAGGCATGTGCCAGGGGGAAGCAGGTAAGGTCTTCTTTCAAAAGTAAGAAAATAGTCAGTACCACCAGGACGTTGGAACTGGTTCATATGGATCTGTGTGGTCCTATGAGAACTCTGATCAGCGGTGGTAAGAGATATGTGATGGTGCTAGTTGATGATTATTAAAGGTTCACTTGGACCTTATTCATGGCATCTAAGGATGAAGCATTTGATATGTTCACCTCATTTGTCAAGAAAACTCAAAATCAATTAGGACATCAACTAGCATCAATAAGATCTGACCATGTTACTGAATTTGAGAATGTTAAGTTTGCTGAGTTCTATGATGAACATGGTGTCAATCATAACTTTTCTGCTCCTAGAACCCCACAGCAAAATAGGGTTGTTGAAAGGAAAAACAGAACTCTTGAAGACATGGCAAGAACCATGTTTCTATCTAGAAAACTACTCACAACTTCTGGGCTGAAGCAATAAACACTGCTTGTTACATAATCAATAGATGCATGACCAGACCTCTGGTAAAGAAAACTCCCTATGAATTACTTAAAGGGATAAAGCCCAACATATCCCACCTTAGGGCTTTTGTTTGCAAGTGTTTTATGCATAATAATGGTAAAGATTCCCTAGGAAAATTTGACCCCAGAAGTGATGAGGGAGTATTCTTGGGATATTCATCACATAGCAAAGCTTATAAAGTATATAATAAAAGAACTATGTGTATAGAAGAAAGTGTACATGTTGTCTTTGATGAAAATAACACTCTTGCTGAGAGACAGGAACCAAAAGATGAGGAGCTTGGACTGATGAGAGGCAGTGAAAACATTGAAGCAAACATGGAAGATGGAACAGGTTCAACTACCCCAAGCAACATGACAGGGAGAATTCAGCATATGCAACCTGGCCCTGATCCTGCTCCACAGCAACAAGACACCATGGAATTGTCTAGGAATGAACAGCTTGTACTCAAACCACATAGATATCAGAGTTCTCACCCTCTTGAGAACATCATAACAGATTTGACATCCGGAATCAAAACAAGATCATCCTTGAAAAATCTGTGTGCGTTTGATGCCTTTCTATCCATGATCGAACCAAAGAACATTGGGGAAGCCCTACAAGATGCTGATTGGGTAAATGCCATGCAAGAAGAGCTGAATCAGTTTGAAAGAAGTCAAGTATGGCACTTGGTACCCAGGCCACTAGACAGATCAGTGATTGGCACCAAGTGGGTCTTCAGGAACAAGCTCGATGAGGATGGAACTGTTACAAGGAATAAGGCAAGACTAGTTGTTCAAGGGTATAGTCAAGAAGAGGGAATTGACTATGATGAGACCTTTGCCCCTGTGTCAATATTGGAGGCAATCAGACTTCTTATAGCATTTGTTGCACACATGGAATTCACTCTTCATCAGATGGATGTTAAGAGTGCCTTTCTCAATGGCTATCTGAAGGAAGATGTATTAATCAAGCAGCCTCCCGGTTTTGAAAGCAAGGAGTCACCTGACCACGTATACAAACTCGACAAGGCTCTGTATGGTCTCAAACAGGCACCAAGAGCATGGTACGAACGATTATCAAAATTCCTGCTAGAACATGGGTACAAACGAGGCAAAATTGACAGTACCTTGTTCTTAAAGGAAAAGGTAAGGATCTTCTGGTTGTGCAAATATACGTGGATGATATTATATTTGGAGCGACTTCTGAAAAATTGAGCAAAGAATTTGCTATGCTTATGGGGAGTGCGTTTGAGATGAGTATGATGGATGAGCTAAACTTCTTCTTAGGCTTGAAAATCAAGCAAAACTCAAATGGAACAATGATCCACCAACAAAAGTATGTGAAAGAATTGCTCAAGAAGTTCAAAATGAAATACTCAAAGGAAATAGACACTCCCATAGCCATAGCTACAAAATTGGATGTGGATGAACCTGGTTCATCCGTTGATCAGAAGTAATACAGAGGGATGATTGGGTCTCTATTATATCTCACTACCAGTAGACCTGATATTTTGTTCAGTGTAGGACTGTGTGCTAGGTTTCAGGAAAATCCAAAGGAGTCCCACCTTACTGCAGTGAAGAGAATTTTGAGATATTTGAAAGGTAGCACTGATTTGTGCCTTTGGTATCCTAAAGGTAATAATTTCAACATTGTAGGATATGCTGATGGGCTTCCTGGTTGACAGGAAAAGTACTTCAGGTATGGCTCACTTTCTGGGCTCATGCCTTGTGTCTTGGGCTACCAAGAAACAAAATTCAGTAGCCTTGTCTACTGCCGAGGCTGAATATGTGGTTGCAGCCTCTTGTTATGCTCAGTTTCTATGGATCAAGCAACAACTCATGGACTTTGGTATAGATGTGGGATGTATTCCTATATTCTGTGATAACACTAATGCCATTAGTATGACGAAGAACCCGGTTCATCATAAAATATATAAGCACATAGATGTTAGGCATCATTTCCTGAGGGATAACTATGAAAAAGGAAAGATCTCAATTGAATTTTGTACTACTGATTAACAAATTGCAGATAGTTTTTGCTAAGCACTGAGTATGGAGCATTTTGAGAGAAACAGGCTTGAATTAGGGATGATTAAAATCACCTGATTGAAAAAAAAATTGAAAAAAAATGAATTTTTTTTTGGCTAGAAACACTAACATAGATAATCAACCAGTCTAATCATTGCTCAGCATCATGACTTTACTGTCATACTCTCTTGCCATGTATTAATATGATTCCCTGGTTGCTAATGATGTTTCTCTATCTTTGTAACTTGAGGCAAATTAAGGACTTTAACACGATGAACCTGGTTCATCTTTGCTGGTTCATCTGACTGACAAGGTACGTGCTCATCTTCATACAATTATTGAACTAATTATAGTCACACATGAGCAGGATTCTATCTATATTTGGTTCATTTAAAATTCCTTGTACTAATCCCTAAATGAACCCGTTCCAAGAAGTCTCATCAGTACTCAATTAGCCTAGAGGTAGGGAACTCTTAACTGTCTAATCAATGACACTCTTACAACTATTAGACTCTCACTTGAATAAATGTTCTGCCTGTTGTATAATTAATAGTCATATCTTATATAAGGGTCATCATTACTCTTTTCTTCATAAAGTAATCGTCGAGCCAAGATCATTATTCTTCAAACCCAAAACTGATCACTTTTCTTTTCTTCCTAACAACACTCGTAATTATGTCTTCACCACCTTCTACTTCTTCTTCTTCATCACCAAATCGTGATTATGATGGAGGGAATTATGAATCAGATTCAAATTTTCCATCTATATACAGTTCTCAATCACCAGAAAGAACCTCAACCCCTGGAAACCCTCATATTCCCAAACCTACATCTAACCCTAACCCAGCCCCTCGTGGTCGTCGTGTAAAGGTTCTTGCCAGAAAATCAGTGGCTTCTAGGTCTCGTNGGAACAGGTTTTTCTGGTTGGATCGGTAGTTGATGTTGAATTTTCGAGTAGGCAAAGAAAATTGGGAAAAGGTAAAGTTCTTGAGAGAGAGGGATTTGGGGAGGATGGTACCACATTGTCTATCTGTGGCCCCATTCCTGAGAAGGTTGGAGAAGACATCACAGAGTTAGGGGTAAGTGTAGTAGAGGAAGCAGCGGCAGGTTTAGCAAGCTTGAAGAAAGGAGCAGATGAACCTGGTTCATATGGGGATGAGACGTTGGTTGACAGGCTAAGGAAACTGGGGGAGTCATATAATCCCAAGAAAAGGAGGACTCAGAAGTCCAAGAAGGCTACTAACCCAGTTCCTTCTAAGAAGAGGAAAGCTTATGTAGCTGTTGATGCTCTTGTTCCTAAGGTGCGTGATACACGTAGTGCTGTGAGAGAGGAAGAATAAATATTTGAGAGGGCTCTGCTAGAGAGCAATAAAAAGAAAGCTGCAAAGAGAAAGGCTAAAGTAGGAGAGCCTGTGGAGACTATTGTTGTTCAAGAGGATACGATGGACCTAGTCCATCATGAGGAGAAGACTGCTCCTGTTGTGGTTGAGGCACCAAAATCAAAAAGGGCTAAGGCTTCTTCAAAGAAGTCAGCTACAGTGTCTGCCACACCTACAAGAACTGTTAAAAGGACCAGGTCCAAGGCAAGAAAAGTGAAGGTTGTGGAGAAAGATGATGATAAAGAGTGGAGTGGAGAAGATGAGGAGGAAGTTGGTGAGGTGACTGACATAATCACCTTGTTTGTCAAAAGAACAATTCTGAAGGGAAAGTTGTTGAAGGATCTCAAGGAACCAAGGATGTGATACCTGTTGGACACACTGGATGTTCAGGGGTGGAAGAATATGGTCCTTCACATGGAAGAAAGGTTGGCTAGAGCTGAACTGGTGGAGTTCATGGGTAATGCAGTGGTCAAGGACGGCAGGGTCACTACCACTGTCAAAGAAATTCAAGTCTCCTTTGATGCTAAAGAGCTGGGAGAAATTCTGCACATTCCTGCTGAGGGCTACAAAGATTACACTAGGAAAAGATAGCCTAGTTTGGATGGGTTAGCCTCATCAATCAATATTACCAGATTCTTCAGTGATAATGAAAGTGAAATTGAACCTAGGCCAGTCTACAAGAGTGAAATGAAGCCAGAGCACAAGTTGCTTTTCGAATTTGTCATCAAGTTCTTGCTGCCAAGACAAGAACGAAGGCACATAGCCAACTATATGGATCTAACCTTGATGGAGTGTTTGTATAAAGAAAAGCAGATCAATTGGCCAGCCTTCATCATCCAACTCCTGGACAGAGTTGTGAATGGAACAAAAGCACATGCAATCCCATATGGCTTTATTCTGACAGTTGTGCTTGCTCATTTTGATGTTCCTGTGAAAAAAGCTAAGATGGCTACTGCCAAGGACTATTTTGGGAAGGATACTTTGCTAACTTGCGATTATACTGTCACTGTTCCTGCAGATGAACCTGGTTTATCTAGGAAGCAGCTTGTCAACAGCAAAGTCAGAACTCTGGTGCAGGAAAGAGAGATCAAGGATATGGAGATCCTTCATTTGAAATCTCGTTTGATTGAGCTTGAAGCTGAGCAGGATGCTCTCAGGGCTGAATTAGCAAAAGAGAAGGAAAAGAAAGAGGGTGTTCTTAACCAGTTGTTTTCTCTTCTACAAACCAGGACCACAACCTCCTCTGCACCTTCCCATCCTTAGGCTGTTCAGAGCTACCAAAAACCCTTTTTGACCAGTTGTTTTGTTTCTGTTGTTTTTATTCTGTTTTGCTCATGGTTATGGCTGTTTTTGTTTTTTTTGTATGGTGTTTGATGTTCGTTCTTAATCAATGAATGTTTGGTGTTTTGTTATTGACTTGTCTCAATTTCTTAGATAGCTTACATTTATTGGTTTCTTATGATGATTAATCATGTTTGCACCTGCAGTTGCCTCAATGACCATGAGTAATTATTAACAACACTGGTAAATTTATCATTTTGTAAACTTTTCGATGATGCCAAAAGGGGGAAGACAAGTGCTTTTATATTTCAAGTGATATTTATAACCTAATAATGAACCTGGTTTCTCTATGATAAATGCTTAAAAAACATACAAAGTGGTTGAAGTGTATACATGGAGAAGCACAGAGTTTGTCATCATCAAAAAGGGGGAATTTGTTGACCCAAGTCATTGCATAGTTTTGAAGATTGACAAATGTCTGACCAGTTGAACCAGGTCCATCAGAGCACACATACTTGACCTGACACGTTGGCACATGAACCGTATATGCATAGGAGATGAATGTGATTGTGAAGTATCAATGAACAAGGAGAGTGTATCCTAATACGAAAAGGTTGCAAATTGATAGGAGAATAAAAGTTGAATTTAGAAAGGACAGTAACGAAGGAAGAAAGTTGAGTTTAATACGAACTCTTTCTCCTAGGAAGAGTTGTACCAGAACTGAACGACAAACTCAATAACTGACTCTATAAATAATTGAAATATTCTTGCTTCAAAAAAGAACGCACAAGTGCAGAAGTGGATCAAGAACTGAAAGCAAAATTCCCAGAGATTTTTCAAGAAGAATTACTGTGCGACACAAAGGCTACAGACCAGCTAGAAGAACCAGTTCCATCTGTTTGTCATTGAGTCTAGTTGGTTGTAGTAGGCGATTTAATATTGTATCTTTTCAGCTTTCATAGAAGCAATTGTAATAGGTACACATTGTTCAAGTTAGAGTTAACTTGAAGCTTGTAGAAATTAGCTAGAGGCTAGTTACTACGAAGGGATTAGAGTTAGTCCTAGGATTACAAAAGAGTTTATTTTGTAAGTCCGTTTGGCTCAGAGTTTTAGTGAAGAGTTTGAGCAAATCCTATTGAGGAGTAGGTCGTGGTTTTTCACCTTTTGAGCCAGGTGTTTTCCACGTAAAAATCTCTGTATTTTTACTTTACTCCTTTTATTATTTCGCAACAGTAGAAGTTGGAACACCAAGAAGAACCAGGTTCTTCTAGAGAGACAGCACTCGAAAAATTGGATACCACACAAATTAACTTATCTTCTTGTGTGGTATTGATGTCTAAAACATCACTATGTATCTTGTGGTGACAAGAATCAGGTCGAACATAGTTCAAAAGACTACTTTTTGTTACTGCTATTTTCATTTTCTTTTTTTTCTGTTGTTTTTTTTCTCTCTCTTTTTTTCTTTTCTTTTTGAAAATTTCTTCTAGAATGAAGTTTCTAAAATAAACCTTATGGGGCATGATCTTTTTTTTTTGTGACTCTAACTCGATTCCAAAAGAGGAGAGGTCAAAAAAATTAGCATAGGCTCAAAAGGGGGTACCGAATGGTATAAAGTGTTTGGGTAGCTGAAAGAGGGCCTCCTAATCCCTGAAAATGCCAAGTACACCATATGCAACTTGAGGATGAAAAAGGAAGATCATGCACATCATTTCTTTTGCAACTTTGACATTGATATCACCAATATGCCTTTCACTTTTCTTTAGTGCCTTGTTAAGTACAAAACTCTCTTTGTGTGATCTCTTCTTCATAATGGATGTGCTCCGTCCATTTGGAGCAGACTCCCTTAGCTTTGTCTTGTAACTTGAGATGCACTTGAACTCAAAGTTGCTTGATTCAAATCGCCCGGGACACACTCTTTTGTAACAATTTCTTGTAATATTTTTAACTTCCCAAACTATTTGCCCCAGTTTCACACAGCTCGGCTTTAAATGATCTCAAAATGCCCAAATCTGTACTTATTCCCCTCAAATGTCCCTATCATCTTCACAATTGTTTTAGTGCCTCATAATTAGACTAAATTTTAAGACCATGTTGAGAATTATGTATGCATGTCATGTTACTAGAGCCAGCATGAAAAGAACTATAAACGGAAAAGGGAACTAAACAAAAACTGACTACAAACAACATAAAACAGGAAATTGCATTAGACAGACGGTGAAAGGGATTGAACAACAAAAGAAGTCAAATAAACTGGGGTTACAACCCTGGAACAAAACTAGATAACACCAAACAAACTAGGCAAATTAAGAAGAAGGAAGGTTTGATCCACAAGACAATATCCGGATTACAACCCTGAAATAACCCGGACAACAGAAATGACATCAAAATAAACCACCAAAACTCTTCCCTGGCTAGCCAAGAAAGAAGTGTCTTTCCAATTACCAAGCTCAGCATCTTAGCCATTGAGTCACACATCGACATTACTAGAACCTTCACAAGTTTCCATCACGTTGACCTTAGCAAATAACTTTTGGGTCCCTTTTTCCAACTCATTCTTAAGATCAAACTCTGGAACTGAGACTGATAGCGCTGAAAACTTTGCGATGAGTGGCCCTCCAAGGGATTCAGAAGAGTTCTCATTTTCTTTTTCAATACAAATCATGCCCAACATATGCGTCTCATTATGAACAGGCAATGGACTTTGGCTAGGATCCGATGCATCTGGATTTTGCACGGTAATGTCACTTACATTAACAAGCTTCTGGACTGCTCCTTTCAGATGCCAACACATTTTTATATTGTGCCCCGGGGCATTAGAGCAATATGCGCACCTTTGAGAAAAATAAAAATTCTTTGGAAGGGGGTTTGGCATTTTTATCTGAATTGGCTTCAACATGTCCAATTGCCTCAGCCTTTGGGATAGACTGGCATATGATTCTCCAATAGGAGTGAAAAACTTTTCTCTTTGTTGTTGCCTTCTCATTTTGTACTCCGGCCTGGGTTGGAACCTCTTTCGGGTAGGTGGTTGAATGCTTGAGGAGGCACAAAAGATAGTTTTGGAGGTGGTGCAGGCCATTGCGGGTCCTTTGGATGTTTTGGAGCATATAGTAGTGCATTGTGGATAGAGTACCGGGAAGGTAAGGTATGACTTTGGGGGTTTTTTGGAGAGAAATAGTGTTGAGGAGGATTAGATGGAGTACGGGGATATTCATGTGATCGATGTTGAGGCTGAAAGTGTTTAGCAGGAACGCCCACTAGATCTTGTCGTTGGCGGGGCTCAACAACATCAAGGGGGCTATTTTTGGGAAAGGTAGTTAGAGAGCGAATGATTGAGCTACTAGGGAGGTTAGGAAAGCTATGATAAGCGGGAAAATCTGGAGAATATGGTGGATCAGTTGACACAATGACCGGAGCTTGGGTAAGGGTAGCATCAAGAAAGCTACGCGGCGGCGGGGGTGGTGCCTTCCCAGCCATCCAAGCCTGGTACATGTCTGCAATGTGTTGTCTTAATATCGTAACCTCTTCAACCAACCCAGTGTCTTGCTCAACCAATTGCTTTTGGACATCAGTATCAACCAACTCATTTCCGTTGACATCTGCCATTGCCTTTCAGACCTTATGTTGCAGGGAAGAGTTACCAATTTAGGAACCACAAACCAACCACCTTCTGCTATACGAAAACAACACAGAGGAACAAAATGAAGTCATCATGTTAGCGTTAGGTCATTCAACAACAAATAGTATCATATCATATGCAATGCACCTAGCTACAATTATCGGTTCTAAAATGACTTCGAGGGTACGAAGGTCATCTTTTCATCATCCCAATTTTACTCATTTCAATCTTCTCTTTTCTTTATTTTTGTAGCACTTCTCGGCTTGCTCATTTTCCTTCCTCTCTTTATTTTACTTATCACTAGTTTCTTTCTTCTCACCCCTCGCGTCCCACAAATTCATTCTTTCTTTCTTTTCTTTTCTTTTTTCAATTTTGTTTTTAAAATTTTAAGAAAATGATTTGATCGAACCCTATGTAGGTTGCCTACGTATCATATTCCACATGAATCAGACCAAGCGTAGTTCTGAAAAATGATGGATAAATAAACGAAAAAAATACAAGAATCATTTTTGATTTTTCATTTATAATTTTTTTTGATTTTTTAAATACAAATGGGAAATACGATGATAAAAGACTCGACAAACTCTTACACCACTTAAAAGACTCAAAACTACTGGACAAGACAAGAAAGTAAAAGAAATCCTGAAAACAGACTAAAAATATAAAAAGTATCTTCAAACAAGCTCCCAAAATGCGATGGCCCTGTAGTATATGTCATGCTCAAGTTCTAACAAATGGATTCATACCTTAATGGGAAAAAAATATCAAATGGAGTTAGTTACTCAAGACATCACGCGACACCACAACACCTCTTATTGGACACATGCAAGACACAATTGGGCTAATTTTGAAAAACGACCTACGTGGCCAAGAGTGGATAAAAGTGAAAACTTGATAAGATTAACCTCTAGGACATGTAAAATGCCTCACTAAGGCTTATATAACTTTAAACTCCCAACCATCATGGCCCTAGGAATTACTTTGCAAAAGTGACCAATTTTGCAAAATGGCCGATGTGGCCAAAAGTGGCTAAAGATGCAAATTGAACAAGGATGAGCCTTAAAGTAGTATGAAACCTAGTAATGGACTCAAAATTCTAAGGCATGAGTCATTAAACCACGTATGCAAAAATGACCACATTTTGCAAAAATTACCGATGTGGCAAAAAGTGGCTAGTCATGCAAATTCAATAGGAATGGACCTTATAACTGAGGGAAAATTTGTTGTAGACTTAGGGCTCTAAGACATTGGATAACAAGCCACTTTGAGAAAATAACCTTATTTTGCAAAAAAAACCTATGTGGCCAAATGTGGCTAAACATGCAAGATTTGACTACGACCCCGCGAAGCCAAGAACCTATGACTCACTAGGAAGACCAGATCCTATATGGGCTGCCTACGTATCCCGCTCGGGATAGTTTATGGTGTCCCAATTCACCGGTTTAAATCCCGAATCGAGGAAAAATTGACTCTGTTTTACAGTCCGCGAACACAGAAATCTGGGTAAGGAATTCTGTTAACCCGAGAGAAGGTGTTAGGCATTACCGGGTTTCGTGGTTTTAGAATGGTCGCTCAACTATTATTATTGGCCTATTTATCTGATTTTAAAACATTGTTTAAAACCTATGTGCATTTTATTCCTTTTAAAACCGCTCTTGATATTGTAATTGTTATACCACTAATTATTTGGTTACACATTGTGAATTGTGTCACGGGAACCGTACCCATGATCCACAACATGTTTATTTTATTAAACTTAGATTGTGGCCGGGTCACACAAATGTACCCCCGGATTTTAATATTTAAGCGTCACGACTACGTCACGGGAACCGTACTCGTAGTTGTGACAATTATTAAATTAACGTGACTAGAGAAAACTAGGAGAGTTCAAGGCATTTTTCATACTAAGTTTTGTATTTTACATGAGGGCCATAGACTATAGGATTTTATTTGTGTATGGCTCACCTCAAATTATTCTTAAAGCAAACTAAAGAAGCTCTTACTTTAATCTAATTCGAAATTAGGTATCACAACCACGTCATGGGAACCGTACAGGTGGTTGTAATTAGGGGTGGGCATTCGGTATTTCAGTTCGGTATTTAATAATTTCGATACGGTATTTCGGTATTCGGTTTATCAATTGTGCATACCAAATACCGTACCAAAATATTTCGGTACGGTTTCGGTTTAATATTCGATCTTATTTCACATTCAAGATGCATGACATGGTGAACATTTGGCAGTGCTATTTGACACTGAATTTCAAAGCTCATGTCCTCAAAAGTCAAAACGCTAATAATTAGACCATAGGTAGAGCATAACACTGCAAACATGCACTGGTCGCGTCTGATTTTGCATGTTGTTATTTACAAACACTGCAACTTTATAAACAAAATAAGCTCCTATTTTTTTACAGTGGAAAAAAAATACAGTGGAAAACTTTAAAACAAAATACAGTAGAAAACTTTCTAACTTTTTAACAAAATACAGTGGAAAACTAATATGATGGGTGATTCAAAAACAGAATGCAAATGTTGACAGTTAACATTCTGCAGTTAACACTTAACAGTTTGCAAATTTACCAAATGCTGATCTCCATCTGTGTCTGTCAACAAAATACCAAATGCAAGCAGAATGTTGTAGTTAACAGTTTGCTAATTTACAAAACAAATTAGCAGTCCAAAACTTAACATCTAAAATACAGCTAAAATACAGCTCTGTTACAAAACAAATTAACAGTCCAATTGTTATTGAACAGTTACAGAACAAGATCCTCACACGGGACATCACTTAAAAGTTAACAATATGCTAATTTAGAGCACTAAAATGGAGCAGAATAAAAAAATTTCACTGCTAGGACAGCACTGTAGCAGCATTAACAGGCTGCAAATCTTCTGTGAAAATGGCCAACCGAGCACGGGGCATAATTGCACTTGAACCTAAACAATATGTAAATCATAAGTTAGAATTTTATTTTTTGATGATAATAAAACAAAACTACAAAAGAATATCACCAAACAAATAGTGTATTAAAACTTACCACTCAAGTTGCAAGTTGCAACTATACATCAAGCAATGCTAGTAGTGCTTCCATTATTTCCCATATCTAAAGATAATTCGACCAAATNAGACAAACAATTATGATATATTAATTTGAACTAAAATACACACAAAAAATTAAAGCTTAGCAAGTTCAAGTTCCTCAAGATACTTCAAGTCTTCTTCAACACTAATAGGATTCTTCTCTTCTCTAAACCAATCTTGAAAACAAATAAGAGCTTGCACACATTTAGGAGTCAATGAACTCCTAAATGGACCAAGAATACGGCCACCGGTGCTAAGCGCACATTCCGACGCCACACTAGAAATTGGAATGATCAACACATCACGAGCCAACTCCGAAAGAATAGGAAATCTAGGAGCATGGGTTTTCCACCAACTTAAGATATCAAATTCTTCACTTAATGGCTCTTGTTCTTCACTAATATATTTATCCAACTCCGATTTAGCACCCCCACTTCCATTGTCTTCCTTTTGTTTCTTCAAGTGAAGCTTCATCCTTATTAATGATGCAGTTATAACACTCCCACTAGATGTAATATATGTGTTATTAGATGAAGTAGAACTAGATGGAGATTGAGTACAAGATCCAGTTGAATACTTTTTTAGATACTCTTCAAACAAAGAATTCATATAAGCATACACCTCAGCATTTATTTTCTTCCCCTTTTCCTCCCCAAAAAGTTCTTCAAGTGCTCCCTCTACATATTCAAATTTGTTACGTGGATCCAAGACGGAAGCAATAAAAATCATTTTATTCATCTTTTCGGGCTCACCCTAATACTTCTTGAACTTTTTTTGCATCCGCTCAGCCATTTTTCTCAAATTTTAATCCTCACTAACTAAACACATTTTCAAATGACAATAAAGTTCAGATACATCCTCAAAATGAGCATTACAAGTGACATAACGTGAACCTGAAACTTTTTTGGTGAGCTCGTGAAATCTTGCAAGAAACTGCATCACATTTCTCACGTTCACCCAATCCTCGGAATCAAGAGGACCTGCACTACTACCATCTTCACTAGAACATTGATAAATAGAAAATCCATCATCAAAAAGATGAAACTTGTCAAAGGCCTTTTCAAAGTTTTGTGCCGTATCCAACATCAAATAGGTGGAATTCCACCTAGTAGGAGCATCCAAGCATAAAGTTTTGGTACATTCTACCTTTACATGTGCACAACACTGTTTAAACTTTAAGGTCGTCGCAGGATAAGCTCTCACATACCTCACAATATTTCTAACACGTGCGACAGAAGCATCAGTTCCTTTCAAACCATCTTGCACAATTAGATTTAATATATGAACCATGCATCTCACATGAAGATGTTTACCACCCATAATATTAGTTTTCCACATATCTAACTTTTTAGACAATTCTTTTACCCTGACATCATTTGAAGAAACATTGTCCACAGTAATAGTGAATACCTTGTCTAATTTCCATTCAAGCAAACAATTTGAAATAACATTAGCCATCTTTTTACCCTTATGACTAGTGATCGGACAAAAAATTAGTATTCTTTTATGCAAATTCCAATCCCTATCAATGAAGTGGGCTGTCAAACACATATAATTTATTCTTTGTATTGAAGTCCATGTGTCCGTAATAAGTCAAATTTTTGGTTGTGCTTCTCTAAAAGACATTCTCAGATTTTGCTTCAATTCACCGTAAACTTCATAACAATCCCTTGTTATTGTTCTACGAGAAAGAATACGAAATTGTGGTTGGATTTTCTCATAAACTTTATAAAGCCTTCATTTTCTACAAAGCTAAATGGTAGTTCATCAATAACTATCATCTCAATTAAGGCTCTCCTAACCACTTCTTGCTCAAATTTCCAAAGTGATCCTTCATCACCTTGGTAAGATTGAAAATTTATCTTTGGTTGATTTTTATCTTTATTGATGTTAGGTGGGTATTGTTTGCATCTGTTCAAATAATTTTTCAACCTGTTTGTTCCATTCTTAGATAAGTAAGCAGCCAAAGCTTGCTTACAATATTTACACACTGCTTTACCAGCCCCATTTGCCTCTACTTTATCAAAATGATCCCAATACTTGGATCTAAGTTGCATGGACTTTATTTTCTTATAATCTTGAGTATCAATGGTGTTGACATTGCTATCTTGAGTAATAGGTAAGCTTTCACTTGAACCGACAACACTATTTAAACTTTCATCTGCCATTTATACAAATAGAGATAGTATAAGATTGTGTGATCCTAAATTTATTGCTATAGCTTTATTCTTCTCGCTGATAACCAACTTAGAATTTAATCCACAAATATTGATATAAGAAAAATACCATCACCATTCAATTATAAAAGAAAACTATCACTAAATACAGTGTGAATACTAAATTTCGATGCATGAAATTAAAGTAACTATTGGAGTTCGTAGTGACAGAAATTCATCTATTTAGACTTAGTCGCTACTTTTGAGATCCCTTTTTATCCAAGATTAAAAAATTCTTTCTCAAATGCTTCAAAATCAAGCAGAATTCATAAAATATAAAAAGAAATCTCAAACAATCACAAACTAAAGATCATAGAAAATTCATATGAACCTGGACGGAGCGTTGAGCTTCGAAATAATCTAATGATTGAGTGAGAAGTGAGGAGAGATGAGTTGGAACTCGGAATCACCAATGCGGCTGCATTTTCACACCAATGACAAAACCCAAACAAGCAAAAATGAAAATAAAAATGGTAAAAATTGTATATACACAAAGAAAGAAAAGGGGAATTTGAAGATTGAGATGGTGTTTACTTATTTTTTGTGTTCTCTCGTGGTTTGGCCAGCGTGGGTGAAGTCGTGAAGAAGACGAATTGCAGCGGCCGGCGTGGGTGAAGTCGTGAAGAAGAAGAACTGAAGAGTGAGTGATTGCATCTGCGTCTAACTCTAACCTAACTGAGACGGTGAGACCGTGAGAGAGACGAAATGAAAATATGAAATTTCCCTAACCTAACTCCTACGTCTAAGAGTCTAAGTTGGGCTTGGGTTTGGGGGCTGGGGTGACGGGAATTACATTAGGTTGGCTGGCTGGGGCTGGGCACTAGGTGGGTATATGTAGGGTCCAAAAAAAAAAATCGGTATATTCGGGATTTCGGTATACCGAATTTTTAAAATTGTAATACCGAGAACCGAACCGAAATACCGAAATACCAAAAAATTAATACCGAATTAGACCGAAATACCGAAATAACCAAACCCGAAATACCGAATTAATTCGGTTCGGTTCGAAATTTAGTTTTTCGGATTTTATGCCCACCCCTAGTTGTAATAATTTATTATTCGCACTTAAAAAAAATTACGCTGTTCATTCAACCAATATAAGTTGCTCTTCACTGTTTTGTATCGCTATAATCCAAAATATCACGAAATGAAGGAACAAACCAGAAAAATATTGAAATTTCCACACACAAAGAAAAAGAACAAATATCAACAAGACATTAATTCAAACAATTAATAAGACAAACAACAAAATCCACCAAAACTAGATTAGAACATCACTCATCGAAAATAGAGCATCAAAGACAAATGGAACATCAAATCTCTTGCACCTAAAAAATCAGTATCAAAAACCAATCCCAAATTCAACCTCTATTTCTCTTATCATATTTTCAATCCTACCAAAACAGAGTGAGAAAACAGAAACGTACCTGAGAAAAATAATTTTTTTGATTAATAAAGAGATCCGACAATTACACGAATGGAAGAAAACCACAACACTCGATCAGAATTTGAAATAGCGATCAACTCGAACGACACTGCGAACCTCGATTCCGAATCTTACTTGAAATCGCTCCATCTCCGCAACCCATAGAAATCCAAATCTTAAGCCATTTTTGTAGTGAGAAGAAATAGAATTTTCTTTTGATAATCTTGATACAAGAAAATTAAAACCGAAAAATCAGAAAGGAAATCCTCTATTTGTCCAAAACCCTTTTTGTTCCCCGCTATCTATGTGTGTGCGCGTGTTCTTCAGCCATCTGGTAGCCGCAGTTGCCGGCGGGTTGGAGCGGTGACGAAAAAGGGAGGTGGGAGGCGACTGGTTTTGTGGTTGGAGGGGTCTTCGATGGCTGCTGGTTTTTGTGTGTAGAGGTGTTGGAAATCAGTCGATTCCACCATTAGAAGAAGAAGAAAGAAGAAGTCCAGAGGTCAAACACAAAATGCTAATGTTCGGACATAACAAAGTTCTTTGTTTTTGATCTATGGACAAGTGTCATGATCTCAACAACTAAAGGAAGATTTGATTGATTTAATCTGAACCGTTGATAGTGGAAGATTTGATTGATTTAATCTGGACCGTTGATAGTAGACATAAGCTCTTCTCACATGTGTGAAGAATCTCACACGTACTGAAGATGATAGGAAATGATTAGTTGGTTAGTTTGTTATTACTAGCCCAATGTCAAATTGACAAGTGTACAGATTTTATAGGATTTTTTATTTTCTATTTTCTTTTCTACTTTTCTTTACTAGGAATAAACATGTATAAAGTTGGATAGGACTGTACAGTAAATTCATCAATCAAATATACAAAATTTTGTTATCTTTCCTTCATCTTTCTTACATGGTATCAGAGCAGTAGCTCGATCCCAAGAAAATATGTCTATCATCTTCCCTTAATTTTTCTCTTATTCATCCATAGCCATGTCTGACTCGACTGTAGCTAACACCACTGGTTCATCAATTGGAAACGGACCAAATTCTGATCCTAATCACCCATATTTTTTTCACTCTTCAGATGCTCCAGGTATGAGCTTAGTGAATGTTGTGTTTGATGGCAAATGATATCAAGGCTGGAAGAGATCTATACTGATAGCACTTTCAGCAAAGAAAAAATTAGGCTTCATCAATGGAAGCTGCCCAGACCCTGCTGCCACCTCTAATGAGTTTCAACCTTGGAGTATATATAATGACATGGTTACATATTGGCTTCTCAATTCTTTGTCTAAAGACATAGGAGACAACGTCATCTACTCCAAATCTGCAAGGAATCTTTGGACCAGTTTGGAGTACATGTTTGGACAATCTAATGGTGCAAAATTATATCACCTACAAAAGGAATTAGCAGGTTTAACTCAAGGAACAAATGATATTGCAACATACTTCACAAAACTTAAACGAATCTGGGATGAATTAGATTCACTCAACTCCAACATTAAGTGCACTTGCACTTGTATCTGTGAAGGAAAGAAAATTCAGGAGAAATCACAAGAAGATGAGAGACTCATACAGTTTTTTATGGGTTTAAATGAGGCATATGGTCAAGCTAGGGGAAACATAATCATGATGAGTCCCTTACCTAGCATTGATCAAGCCTACTCTCTGATTCTACATGATGAAAATCAAAGAGAGGTGTATGCTATCCCTCTCATCTCTACTGAGACTTCATCATTCATGGCAGGAAGTCGAACCAATATACAAGGAAGTTTTTCCAATCAAGCAGGTCTGTTACAAAGGTATGGAAAACAGAAATTCACAGGGCAAGGACAGAAGTATGGAAATACATTCCAGAGGTCTGGTAATCCATCTCAAAAACCACCATTTGTCAAAGGAAAGAAAACCAAATTCAACCCTAATGTTTCATGTACCTATTGCAAAAAGACATGACACACAATGGGAGAATGCTACAGAATCATAGGGTTTCCAGAAGATTTTGAATTCACTAATGGAAAAACAGGGCAAGGGACAGTCAGGAGTAATGTGGCATTTTCAGGTGAACAAGGAGATGATAACACAAATCATCACACTGAGGCACTAAACCAGCACCTCTCAAAGGATCAGTTCTCCCAACTAGTTAAATTGATTAAACAGGTCAAAATTGGAGACATAGGAAGTCAGAATTCAGAAATTAATGCCAATGCAGTTGCTGGTACTATTATCAAATATTTTGGCATATGTTTTTCAGTTCTTAATTCAAATGCATGGATTATAGATTCAGGTGCTTCAGAACATATGTGTTTTGACTCAAATGCTTTTCTTTCTCTTTCCCCTCTCCCTGTTCCTTTACATATAAATCTTCATAATTCTTTCAAAGTGAGTCACTCACACAGGTAGAGTCTCTATTCTTCCTGACTATGTTTTAGAGAATGTACTTCATGTTCCTACATTCAGATACAATTTACTATCTGTAAATAGGTTTTCCTCTCAGTTTCAATGCATTCTCTCATTCTCTTCTGGTCAATGTGTCTTGCAGGCCTCTTTAATGAAAGGGGTCAAGTTTTTGGTGAATTCAAAGAAGGATTATGCTTGTTGAAGCCTAATGAAGTCAAACTTAGAAATAATCATGAGACACATGTACTTTCATTTCAAAACAGAATGTTACTAGTGAAATCTTAGATCTTTTTTCTGCAAATGCTAGTTCAAATGTAACTCTATGGCAATCCAGATTAGGCAATTTACCTTTTTCATCAATGAAGTACTTCAGTTTTATCTCTTTTCCTCCTAATTCTGAACATTTCTGTGATATTTGTCCTAAGGCTAGGCAAACTAGAAATTCCTTTTTATTAAGTCAAATCAAATCAAAGAAAGCATTTGAGTTAATTCATGTGGACACATGGGGACCTTACAAAGTTCCCACATATAATGGTTACAAATATTTCTTGACGATAGTGGATGATTTCAGCAGGGGTACATGGACCTTTTTAATGAGCACTAAAAGCAATGCATTTGATACATTAAAGAATTTTCTCACAATGGTTGAGAGACAGTTTGGTGTCAAAGTGCAAAAGCTGAGAACTGACAATGTTTTTGAACTTGGTAAGGGTACACAAGAATCTGTATTCTTGACTTCTCAAGGGATACTTCTCCAAACATATTGTGTTGGTACCCCTAAACAAAATGGGGCGGTGGAGAGGAAACATAGATATTTATTGGAGATTCCAAGAGCTCTCCTCTTTCAATCAAAGGTTCCTATTGTCTACTGGGGTGAATGTTTACTGACTGCAACTCACTTGATTAACAGGTTGCCTTCTAAGGTCCTCAGAGGAAAAACACCCTATTCTATGTTGTTCAACCACCCTCCTTCCTATGATGCTCTTAGAGTCTTTGGTTGCCTTTGTTATGTTTCTACTCTTTCTAATGGAAGAAGTAAGTTTGATCCAAGGTCAAAGGCTTGTGTGTTTCTGGGGTATCCTCTAGGGAAAAAGGGTTACAAGGTATTAGAAATAGATACCAAAAAGGTCATAGTTTCCAGAGATGTACACTTTCATGAAGACAGATATCCCTTTGCCTCCAATCCCCATCTCTATGCTCCATCTTTTCCAATAATCCTTCAGAAGATTTCACTTTCCCTGCTTCCACATTACCTTCTTCATTTTCAGAACCTAATTCATTTGTATCTTCACCACCACACACTCTAGAGTCACCTCAAACCCATAGTCCTTCTAGTCCTGATACCTCAATCCCATACACATCCCTATCACCTATCCCAATTAGTATCCAGTCTCCCCTTCATCATTCTCCTTCCATAAATAGTACTCCCAAGGATACCACCTCTGTTGCACCCAGAAAATCTTCAAAAGAAACAAAACTACCTAGTTACCTTGCTGACTACATCTGCAATAATATCTTTATTTCTGATCTCACTACTTTTTGTTTTGCACAGCCTGCTACTCCTACTGCCTATTCTTTTGGAGATCTATCCACTCACAATCAACATGTCCTACAATCCATCTCTGAAATTTCTGAACCTAATAGTTTTGCTCATGCCTCTATGCATCCAGGATGGAAAAAGGCCATGGATTCAGAAATTGAAGCATTACAACAGAATCACACTTGGGATGTGGTTCTTCTACCACCAAGGAATAAGGCTTTACCTTGTAAATGAGTTTACAAGGTCAAACATAATTCAGATGGTAGCATAGAGAGACTCAAAGCACGATTAGTAGTGAGAGGAGATATAAAGAGAGGGAACTGACTATAATGAGACATTTTTACCCGTGGTCAAAATGACCACCATAAGATGTCTTTTGGCAGTAGCTGCTAAGAAGGAATGGCCAATTTATCAATTAGACGTAAGTAATGCATTCTTACATGGAGATCTACAAGAGGAGGTTTTTATGAAATCCCCTGCTGGTTTATCACCTCCATCTCTCAATCATATTTGCTTACTCAAAAAGTCTCTCTATGGATTAAAGCAAGCTTCCCGACAATGGTATGCTCGGCTTGCTGGTGCTCTCAGTTTTAAAGGGTATTCTTCTTCTCTTAATGACTACTCACTATTCTTCAAAAGATAGGGACATTTGACTACAATTGACAGTTTATGTGGACGACATTCTCATCAGTGGGAATGATTCATCAGAAATTACACTATTGAAGACATTTCTTCATAGTGAGTTCAAGGTCAAAGATCTAGGTAATCTACACTATTTTCTAGGCATGGAAATCTTTAGAGAAAAATAGGGTATTATTATCTTCCAAAGAAAATTTACCTTAGATTTGCTGAAAGAATTTGATATCACACACTCATATGTTGTCTCATCTCCACTCTAACCATCTTCTAAATTACATGCAGATTCAGGAAGTCTTCTATACAATCCTAATGTGTATAGGCAACTTGTGGGTAAATTGAACTACTTGACCCACATTCGACCAGATCTTTCTTTTGCAGTCTTGAAGCTGAGTCAGTTTATGCAAAGCCCACGTCTTTCTCACTTCCAAGAAGCTTTGAGGATTCTTCGATACCTCAAAACAGATCCAGGACAAGGCATTTTCTTGAACTCAAACCCATCTCTAAAGCTTATTGCTTTTTGCGACGCTGATTGGGCATCTTGCCAGACACCCGACTTTCCGTCAGTGATTTTTACATCGCCCTTGGAGCTTCACCCATTTCCTGGAAGTCTAAGAAGCAAGCTTATTTGTCTTTGTCTTCTGCTGAGGCAGAATACCGTTCCATGCGAAAGGTAGTAGCAGAGCTAACATGGTTAACTCGCCTTCTTCAAGATCTATCCATTCAACCCTCTTTGCCTGTCCCAATTCTCTCTGACAGTAAATCGGCGATTCACATCTCCCGTAACCCTGTCTTCCACGAAAGAACCAAACACGTAGAACTCGATTGCCATTTTGTGCGACAACAGTTCCTCTCCGGTCTCATTTCTCTCTCTTTGTTACCCTCTCAATCTCAGCTTGCCGATCTATTCATAAAACCCCTTTCAGGGCCTTCTCATCGATCAATTCTCAGCAAGCTAAGAGTGTTATCTTTCCCCTCCAACTTGAGAGGGAATGTTGGAAATCAGTCGATTCCACCATTAGAAGAAGAAAGAAGAAGTCCAGAGGTCAAACACAAAATATGCTAATGTTCGGACATAACAAAGTTCTTTGTTTTTGATCTATAGACAAATGTCATGATCTCAACAACTAAAGGAAGATTTGATTGATTTAATCTGAACCGTTAATAGTGGAAGATTTGATTGATTTAATCTGGACAGTTGATAGTGGAAATCAGCTCTTCTCACACGTGTGAAGAATCTCACACATACTGAAGATGATAGGAAATGATTAGTTGGTTAGTTTGTTATTACTAGCCCAATGTCAAATTGACAAGTGTACAGATTTTATAGGATTCTTTATTTTTTATTTTCTTTTCTACTTTTCTTTACTAGGAATAAACATGTATAAAGTTGGATAGGACTATACAATGAATTCATCAATCAAATACATAATTTTTTTTTATCTTTCCTTCATCTTTCTTACAAGAGGAGATGTCTGACGGCTGAGAGGTGGAGCTGAGGCGGCGAAACTGGTGGTGTTGAAGAGAGGCCAGCCGGAATTTGGTTGTTGTGGGTCGGGGAAAAGGAAGTGGGGCTGAAGATGTTGGGGTGAGGTGTGCGGCTGGAGGAGGTCGTGTGAGGGGTGGTGGTGGCCGGCTATTTTGAGAGGAGATGGTGCAAGGGAGGGTCTATTGTATATCGGTCCCCTGTACTGAAGATGTCTAAGGGTGTTTTGTATTAGGTCTTAGTTTGGGTGTGGGTGGTATTGGACTAAGGTGAATGGGCTTGGGAACTGGGTCGAGTCCATATCTTGTTGGGTTTTAAATTTGGGCTAAGAAGACTAAAATGATATAATTTATGTATAAAAATATAAAAATTACTTTTAATTTAAACTACTAAAGTCACTTAATATTTAAACACTAAAAATAACTTTAAAAACGTGACGGGTCAAACTCTTCAATTCGTCCATATATTTATTACCTTCCACCATTTACAAGCATTGAACCGCTTTGCTCACCAAAACTTAAAGCACATTGCAAAAATATCATGTAAATTTTTATGTATGCTGTAACTAAGGTCTGAATTCGCGTGAATTTTTATTTTTAGACATCATTGACCACTACCAAACTCTTTGATGCTACATTTTTTTAACTACTTTTAATATTAAAAGTATTATTCCTACTATTCTTACACCAGTTATTCAATAGGTAAATTCTATGTAAAACCAAAACTATACTCGAATCGATAAAATAAATGGTGTAAAATATTGTTTTCATTCTTACATTTTGGACAGTAAATCTGTAGGGCAATTAATAATTACCGTGGGCTCTTAAGAAAATTACCATACAATTCCAGAAATTCCAAATCAACCGGCCGTTCCAGGTTTGAAAACTATACAACTCATTCTAGAAGTTTCCGACGGTTCAAACCATGCTTGCTGACTCGGCTTCTTCTTTCTTTTTCACCAAGACAAAGCAGTAGTCACGTGACACCCCTCACGTGCCTCTCCTCCTCACACCCCTTTATATTTTAGACTGCAACCCTACACTTTTTGCTACATACATTCACTACTTTTCTTTTCACTGACCAATTTTCTCTCCTACATTTCTTTAAACCCCTTTTTTCTCCCATAAGCCATGGCATCTGACAAGAAGATCAAGATCGGAATCAATGGTAAACACCCTTTTGATTCTTCTGTATAGATCTGGCCATGTTTGTTTTGATTCTATTTTATTTGAAACAGGATTTGGAAGGATCGGTCGTTTGGTGGCAAGAGTTGCTCTGCAGAGAGATGATGTTGAACTAGTTGCAGTGAACGATCCATTTATCTCTACTGATTACATGGTATAGTTTTTTGTTAGATCCCTTTAGTGTTTACATGATTTTTGTAGTATATGCATAGATCTGGGAGGATCCTCATGTGGATCTCTTTGATTGGTGCAGACATACATGTTTAAGTATGATTCAGTCCATGGACAATGGAAACACCATGAGCTTAAAGTCAAGGATGAAAAGACCCTTCTTTTTGGTGAGAAGTCCGTCAGAGTCTTTGGAATCAGGTACTGATCTAGATTTATGCTTGTGTTTAGTTTTAGTTAATGGTGCTGAAGAAATTAACTAATATCTGGTATTTTTATGTTATTGTTAAAGGAACCCTGAAGAAATTCCATGGGCTGAAGCTGGTGCTGATTTCGTTGTGGAATCCACTGGTGTCTTCACTGACAAGGACAAGGCTGCTGCTCACTTGAAGGTTTGATTTATCTGGTGTCTTGATTGATTTTTCCAACTGCATTTCTGCTGTTTAGATTTGATCTATCATGCATTAATTCACAGCTAAAGCCCACTAGTTTATTTTATTTCATTTTCATTAAATATATGTTTGTGTGAAATTTATAAGATCTTGTTTCTTGTGTTGGATCTAGTTTTGCGGAGAAAACTAAGCAAATTCCTGCATATACTGTTATAATGAAATTGGGATCTAAGTTACATACGTTAAACTGTCACAACAAGTTAGATTTTATTAAATTACCAGTCAATGCTTATATTATAGAGATTTTATCTATCTATGTACATTTAACCAAATAATAATTGACATTGGGGTATTTTTGTTTTCACAGGGTGGTGCCAAGAAGGTTGTGATCTCTGCTCCTAGCAAGGATGCCCCCATGTTTGTTGTGGGTGTCAACGAGAAGGAATACAAGCCAGAATATGACATTGTCTCCAATGCTAGTTGCACTACCAACTGCCTTGCACCTTTGGCTAAGGTCATCAATGATAGGTTTGGCATTGTGGAGGGTCTCATGACTACTGTCCACTCCCTTACTGGTTAGTATATTCCTAGTTACTCTAAGTTGTCCATTTGTGATGAGCTTATATATATAGTTCTGATGCAATGCAATGGTCTTGTCACTCAGCCACCCAGAAGACTGTTGATGGTCCATCCATGAAGGACTGGAGAGGTGGAAGAGCTGCTTCATTCAATATCATTCCTAGCAGCACTGGTGCTGCCAAGGTAATTATTATTGGATTTTGGTGTTTTCTTATAGTTACTGTCTTCTTATAGTTACTCTATGCTATAGAGTTCCATATAAACTACTCAAAAAAGGAAAGAAAAGAATGTTAAGAAATGATACCTCAGTAGGCAAATCAATCTATGAAACATAACATGGAACTAAATAGTGAGCAAGCTATTCATGAGGAGTTTCGATTATTGTCTTGGTTTATTTTCGTTATACTTGAGGGTTATTGCCTGATGGATTTTTAGTTTGATCAAGTTGCATTCATCATAATGTAGGCTGTTGGAAAAGTGCTCCCAGCTCTTAATGGAAAATTGACTGGAATGGCCTTCAGAGTTCCAACTGTTGATGTTTCTGTTGTGGACCTTACTGTAAGACTAGAGAAAGAGGCCTCTTATGATGACATCAAAGCTGCAATCAAGTAAGCTTCTGTTTGATCGCTTGTTGTTTTATTGGTCCCTTGTGCAACTACACTAACTTGTTCCATGGTCTTGGATTCATAGGGAGGAATCAGAGGGTAAGTTGAAGGGTATCTTGGGATTCACCGAAGATGATGTGGTTTCCACAGACTTTGTTGGTGACAGCAGGTATATACTTGGTTCAATTTACTCAAAAGAGGTACCTTAATTTTTGAAGTGCATTTATTTAATGTGAAATTATTGGGTGCAGGTCAAGCATTTTTGATGCCAAGGCTGGAATTGCCTTGAGCAAGAACTTTGTGAAACTTGTGTCGTGGTATGACAATGAATGGGGTTACAGGTAATTTTCCTTGCGTTAGTCTTCTCTTTGCTCATCTTTACACCACCAATGATTTTTTTATAACACAATTTGTTTCTTGACTCTGCAGCTCTCGTGTCATTGATTTGATCTGCCATATGGCTTCTGTTGCTTAAGGATTTGATGCTCTGGTGAATTGGCCTCTTTAGTTTTTGATTGAATCATAGGGGTATTAGTTTCTATGGCCGGGAGTGGTCTTCTTGTTTAATTGTAATGTAATAACCAGAGAGGAACTGTGTTAATCTTTGAGGAATATTGGGCTTTTTTCGTTTGAATTGTCATGAATGAAAATTTACTTTTTCCCAATACGAGTTTGTTTCCGTTTCTTGGTTTTTTGTTATCCTTGGTTTGGCTTAAATGTTTGAAGATTACGCTACCTATGTTTCTGCTATTCCTGTTGAAGATTGCATTTGATAATACATTAATGTTTCTTTTTGGCAAGCTATGTTAAAAGTATTAAAGAGGTGAATTTTCTAGTTGGCAATCTCTCTCAAAAGTATTAAAGAGGTGATGTATATATTACTAATATATTTCTCAGCATTTCTCTTTCATGGTTGAGCTTTATTAATAATATAAGCACTTCAGAGTTTCAGTCAGGAGTTATGTTTTTTATTACCGCCTCTGTGTTCCAGTTTATATGAATTTTTTTTTCGGTTTCTTTTAAAAAAGAACGATATTTTTTTAAATTTGGTAATAATTTAGATTAAATTTATAATTTTAGCCTTGATGAGAAATTTTTATAACCATACAAATAATTTGGCTCCCTTTCTAACTTGTTTAACATCACAAATTTCAGAAGTAACTATTTTTTCTTTAACGGACAGGCTGGGACCGGGTTGTACACAAAAAATACCAGCCCGTCCGTTTAACGTTCCGGGCTGGTTAGCGCTCCGAGTTAACAGGTCCGTCCGGGTTCAGGCTTAACGGGTTCTGACAGGGTTGGGCTAATTTTTTTTTGAAGTAAACTTTATTTTCTTATTCAATGTTATTGATACTTAGTGTTTGCTTTAAGGTTTAGAATTAAAGTTTGAAGTTTAAAGTTTTAAATTTGAAATTTAAAATTTTAAAATTAATATTTGAAAGTAAGTGGCTTCAAAAAATTATTTAATAAGACCAATAGGCAATATGTAAGGATCAAGCTCTGAAGGCTTTCATTTGATATTTTTATTGAATAATATACAATACTTTAAATTAATTTGCAAGTACTTTTTTTATTTTTTTATTTTTGAACTTGTAAATTAAAAGTTTACAACAATTATAAAAAATAAGAAATAGTATATCACATGCTTTGCATCATTTTTGTAAGTTCATCCATGTCAACATGAGGCTCTTGGTTTCTGGCATTGGTTGAATCGGAACCATAAATCATTATATCTCCAATTTCTTCGTCCTCCGCTTCATCTACCTCGTCACGCCCTTGATTTCGCCGTTCTGATTTTATTCAATCTCTGAAGCACACTAGAATTTCCAAAGCTTTGCTGCTTAATGAATGACCGGTATCTCCTAGTTGCTGCCTTGCTTGGCTAAATGAGCTCTCTGATGCGACTGTTGAAATCGGCAGGTTTAGCACATCTCGAGCCATGGCCGAAAAAACAGGAAATTGATTTGAGTTGCTCTTCCACCAACCCAGCGATAGAAATTCCTTTGTGCGGTGCTCTGCTGACTTTTGTAAATAGAATTAGAGTTCATCAATATTCCTGCTACTGGTTTGTTGATGCTCTTCTAGTGTAGACCAAATCAAATAATCTTCAACACCATCATTATCATCCAAAGCACCGGTCCCAGATGTTGAAACTGAACTTGAAGGAATAGTTGCATTTACAACAGAAGAAGCATCAACGATGTTAGCATAATAATTATATAAAGTTTGTAATGTTTGTGTAGATCAGAAATACAAGTGTCAATATCAGGAGTTTCAGTTGATCCAATATACATACAAGTATATAAAACACTGATTAATTGGAGACACGTGACCATTTTGATAGAAGGGTTTAAAATAGCACCAATTAGGTGAATATGGGGAATTGAGTAGAAATATTTTTTTAACTTATCTAGCATAGATTCAACAACAGAAGTATACCCTTCTTTCTTCTTCAAATTATGTAGTAAAAGAGAAATTCAGCAATATGAACTAAACCATTTGCAATAGTAGGATAATAAACTCCAGAAAACTCAAGTGTAGCAACATATTGTAAAATTTTTACAACATCTTCAATGACATCCAAGTTCTAGATATTAACAAACGGCTAGGATCGGTACAATAAGAATTAGCAACTTCAGTTATAGGCATTCTATATTTATAACAACATCTTAAGAATAAATAAGTGTAATTTCACCTAGTAACTATTTCTTCAGGTTGAGCCTTGGTTTTAGTCCATAGTGTACATATTTTTCCTTAAATGCATTTAATGTAGCACTTCTATTATTTCCTTGAATTACACCAACAACTCTTCTAACTAAAGTAATATCATCTCTAAATAATTCAAGGCCACTCTTCACAATCAAGTTATAAATAGGACATATACATCTAACATGAAATATTTCAGGAAGTGGTGGATGTAGATGCAACTTTAATATTGTAATAACAACATTGTTGTTAGAAGCATTATCAAATGACATACACAAAACTTTTTCTGCAAGATTATAAAATATATCAACTTCATGGATAGTATTACTTATAAACGCACCAGTATGACTTTGATCTTCACCATATTTAAAAGAAATAATACGTTTTTGCATACAAAAATTATCATCTATCCAATAACATGTAACATTCAAATAATCATTTTCATTTACAGCACGACCAATATCAGAAGTAAGAGAAACTCTACAAGAAAGACTGGCGAACAAATAATGTATATATGTCTGATATTGTCCAAAAAGCTCTACAAGTACTTCTAGGAATACCTTTAAACAAAAGGTTATAAATTCGTTGAATATAAGTAACAAGATATGACGAAGTAGCAAAACTAAAGGGTAAACAACCTAAAACAATCATTTTAGCTAATTCTTCCCGATCTTTCTTAATATCGTATTTACCCATCAACCCCCCAGTACCCGGGTTAAGTTTTGGTTGCCCATCTTCTTCATCTACTCCCCAATCAAGAGGATGGTTATCTACCATGTGCCTATGAAGTTGATCCGTTCCCCCTCCATTACCGGTCTCATGTTTATAAACATCCTTACAAATTCTACATCTTACATAATTTTTATCTTCTTCTAGTCTGTTAAAAAAAATTTCAACACTTACTTCTTAATCTTCGAATCATCTTAATAGGGAGGGGAGGTATACTTGTATTACCACGACCTCCACCCCTAATATTTTTAGTTTGACTAGCATTACCAGGTCTAGCTGGTGATGTTTCAAGATTATCAGGTAATTGAATATCATCTAAATTATCATCTAAATCATCATCTATACCATAATTTTCTTGAATTCACTCATAATCTACATTTACATTTTCAAGTAAGCTTCAAAAATATGTGTAAATCTACTAAAAGAACCAACACCACCTCTTGATATTTTGGAAGTTTTCTTACTACCACTTCTACAAGTGTACGTTTTTTGGCTGCTCTAAATATATCCATTATGTAAATTAAATTAATAATTCTAAATAAAAAAATAAGTGTACACCAAAGAATAGAAAGAGATGGAACGAGTACCGGGATTCCGGATGCCACACTAAATTTGATATCAAAAATCAAACTTCAATTGATAGACCGATACTTGATACTCTTGATAGTTGATACTTGATACCACACTTCACTTGAATACTTGATATTTGATAATAATAATTCTATAGTGGCTAAACTAAATATTTGATAAAACTTGAAATAATAAGTAATTGAGAATTTAAGAACGATAATCAATATTATCAAGAGAGAATTGAGAGAGAATTAGAGTAGTAAGAGAGTGAATTGTGAGGAAAAATGAAGAAGGAGGGCTATTTATAGTTTTTAAAAAGTTAAAATTATAATTTATCAAATATTAAGGGTGAGGGGGCTATTTCCTTAATGGGGTAGGCCGAATTGGCCATTTCTGCAAAAAAGGGCCGTTGGCAACGGTCCAAAAAATTAAAAAAAAGAAGATTCTAACGAAAATCAGGCTGTTTTAACGGGTTATACCCGTTAATGGGTTACCGGTCTTAGCGGGTTCCGGTGCACCGATATCTAAAAACTTTTCGTCTAAAACCCGCTCCTCGTCCAACCCGTCCCAGCCCGCCCCCAAACGCTACAGTACCGGGCTGACCCGGGCTGAACAGGGTCAAACCAGGTTGTAAACGGGCCAACCCGACCCAATTAACAAGTATATTTTCCAGTCATCCGAGTATGTGCAAAACTAAAATGGAAGCACTAAGGGCTCGTTCAATGCTGAGGGATAAGGGGTAATTAATTTTGGGATTAAATTTGAGATGAATTTATTTCATGTTTATTTGGAATAAAATTGCGGAATAACTAATATCGGGATTAGTCATCTCTAGATTACAGTATTTGTTTATTCCTATGGAAGGGTGGAATAATTAATCACAAGATAATTAATTTCGGGATAATTTAATGGGTTATATGGTACGATGATTTTATTTCGTGTTTGGTTGAAATTTTTGAATTCGGGGTTAGCAATCGGGATAATTAATTTTGGGGATAATTAATATCGGGAGAAAAACTTCGAATTGTTCAAAGTCTTTAAACAATTCAAGATTTGTTACAAAGAAAATTATAACTTATATTTAAGGTGAATGTCTACATTTTAGAGAGATTTTAGAGTTTGTTATTTGTGGCTAAGTTACTTTAAATAGATCGATTCTATTTCATTGTATATGATTCCATATCAATAAGAATTCTCTCTCTACTTTTTTTACAATACTTCTTCTTCTTTTATTGTTTCATGACACATTATCAACACGAGACTTTAACCAATTGAGTATACTATTAATTAGTTGTCTAATGCTTGAGAAATTAAACCACCCGCAGAGACAAGATACACGAATTTATGTGAGGCTCTTGCGTGAATGCATTGATATTCCTATACAAGACATCTGCTTTGGTCACCAGGATTTGGTATGCATGCATGGTGCTCAACTTGTACATAATATTGAGCATAATGATTGACAAGTGTTCCATGAACTTTTTTCAGGAATAAATTCTGAATATAAAGCAAGTATTTTATCTTTTTTTTTCTTCTTATAAATTCTATAATTTGATTTTAAATACAAGTAAAGACAATAAATTTTGATTATAACTCTAATAGAGTTTGTAAGAAATTATAACCACCCGGAGTTGTAAAAGATTCTACATCTTGCCTTGGTCAAATTTATGTATGATTATGAGCACAAGAAGTGAAAATCTGTTCCATTGAATTTGCTTCATTCTCGTTTCCTTAAGAGAATGTGGTAGCAGTGTATGATAAGTCTAAAATAAGACGAAATTATTACCGTGAAAGTATCAAATGGATTGGACGTGGCAATAGACGAGATTATAATCATCATCATTGTGGTAATGAGAACAATAAGGATTCTCAAAATAATCCTTCACTTAGTAAAAGTAATGTTTGTCATCAATTTGACACGAAATTTTGTAAAACACATATAAATGATTATGGTCCATTAATGATGTTAATGTGACAACATGTGATTTATGAATACATATTTATTCTTGGAAGAATATGAACGTGCTAGTGATAGTGAATATATCACAATCACCTCTAGAAAGAGGTTTGAGATGAAATAAGAAAATAATTTCATTATTATGACATGAATGGTCATCGGTCGCATACCTAATGACGCTAAAATATTTTGACAATTGATTATTAAATGACAACAGTAATGGAAGAAACAGAGCTTGCATATAATTTTGATCATGACCATAATAGTATAATTTTCTCCTTGAAAAAAATATCCACCACAATGAATATGTGGTAATATAAAATTAATTGAGAGCTCTAGAAGAACCAATTATTACAATTTTGGAGGAATAAAATTGATTATAAATTAATTAATTGTGTCGTAGTAAGTCTCAAAGAAATTTATTGAGTTTCTAAAGTATTCGTGAAAGCAGTTGGTTATTGTCACGACCCCAAATTCTAAACCGGCCGTGATTGCGCCTATCGTGGAACTAGGCTAGCCAACAATCACATATTTACAGTTTCTTTCCAAAATTTCCAACTCATTTTCAACATTTCATAAACGTATATAAATTTCTGAATCTTTTAAGCAAAACAAAATAGCTAAACAGTCTACAACCATCCCCAAGATCCGGAGCCAACATGTCATGAGTATCTAAGAATAATACCAGAAATTCTATTGTCATAATACAAAATCTCGGAACGAAGAACTAAGTACAAAATAAGAAAGGGAATCAGAGATGCTGTGGACACTGAACAACTACCTCTATGTCCCGACTCCGGCTCCGCACTAAAATAGATGACTAACGCTCGGTACCAGCACCTGTATCTGCACACAGGGGTGCAGGGAGTAATGTGGGTACGCCAACTCAGTAGTAATAAAAATAAATCAAGTCTAAGCAGTAAGAAACACATAAGATAAAATCATCAGTTGACAATAAGCACAACCTTTCTTTCCAACAGTATATGTAGTACCAATAGGAATGAAGTGCGCAGACTTGGTTATCGATCCACAATAACCCATATAGCATCAAACCTCCTCAAAGTCCGTGGGAGCCCAACTACAAAGTCCATGGTGATTCGCTCCCACTTCCACTCCCGAATATCTAATCTCTGAAGCAATCCACCGGGTATCTGGTGCTCATACTTGACCTGCTGAAAGTTGAGACACCGAGCCACGAACTCAACAATA
This sequence comes from Nicotiana paniculata, assembly GCA_005239505.1. Taxonomy (NCBI): domain Eukaryota; kingdom Viridiplantae; phylum Streptophyta; class Magnoliopsida; order Solanales; family Solanaceae; genus Nicotiana; species Nicotiana paniculata. Next base: position 68,488 of record ML334493.1, read on the forward strand.
TCCCTCTTCATCAGCCTCCACCAATAATGCTTTCTCAGATCCTGGTAAATCTTCGCGGAACCCGGATGGATGGAATACCGCGAACTATGGGCCTCAGCTAGAATCAAGTCTAGAAGTCCATCCACATTGGGCACGTAAATCTGGCCCTGCATCCTCATGACCCCATCATCACCAGTAACAACATCCCTGGCATTACCGCGACGGACCCTGTCCTGAAGAACGAGCAAGTGTGGATCATCATACTGGCGTGCTCTAATCTGATCATAAAGAGAAGACCTGGAGGCTACACAAGCCAATACCCGCGGGGGCTATGATAGATCCATTCTCACCAAATGACCTGCTAAAGCCTGAACATCAAGGGCTAAAGGTCGCTCTACTGCTGGAAGGTAGGCTAGACTCCCCAAACTCTCAGCCCTCAGGGCATCGACCACTATGGCCTTCCCCTAATGACATAGAATGGTGAGGTCATAGTCCTTGAGAAGCTCCAACCATCTCCTATGATGCAAATTCAGATCCTTCTGCTTAAGCAGATGCTGCAAACTGCGGTGGTCAGTGAAAATCTCACAATGCACTCCATACAAATAATGACGCCAAATCTTCAAGGCGTGGACAATAGCTGCTAGCTCCAGATCGTGCAATGGATAATTTTTCTCGTGAACCTTCAACTGTCTGGACGCGTAAGCAATCACCCTACCGTCATGCATCAAAACCGCTCCAAGTCCAACTCTCAAGGTGTCATAGTAAACTGTATAAGAACCTGAACCCGTAGGCAAAACCAATACCGGAGCTGTAGTCAAATCTGACTTGAGCTTCTGAAAGCTATCCTCACACTCCTCAGTCCACCTGAACTGAGCACCCTTCTGGGTCAGCCTGGTCATAGGTGCTGCAATAGATGAAAATCCCTCTACAGAACGATGATAGTACCCTGCCAAACCAAGGAAACTGCGAATCTCGGTAGCTGATGACGGTCTAGGACAACTCTGCACCACCTTTATATTCTTCGGATCAACCTGAATACCCTCACTGGACACCACGTGCCCCAAGAATGCTACTGAATCAAGCCAGAACTCACACTTCGAAAATTTTGCGTACAACTTCTTCTCCCTCAAGGTCTGAAGCACAACTCTCAAATGCTGCTCATGATCCTCCCGAGATCGGGAATACACCAATATATTGTCAATGAACACGATGATGAAAGAATCCAGATAAGGCCGGAATACACTGTGCATCAAGTGCATAAAGGCTGCTGGGGCATTGGTCAGCCCGAATGACATAACCAGAAACTCATAATGACCATATCTAGTACTGAAAGCAGTCTTCGGGATGTCGGGCCCCCGAATCTTCAACTAATGATAGCCAGAACGCAAGTCAATCTTGGTAAATACACTGGCACCATGCAACTGATCAAACAAGTCATCTATACGAGGCAAGGGATACCGGTTCTTCACCGTAACCCTGTTCAGCTGTCGATAATCAATACACATACGCATAGAACCATCATTCTTTTTCACAAACAACACCGGAGCACCCCAAGGTGACACACTAGGCCGAGTGAACCCCTTATCTAGGAGTTCCTGAAGCTGCTCCTTTAACTCCTTAAGATCTGCTGACGCCATACGATAAGGTGAAATAGAATTGGGCTGAGTGCCTGGCACCAGGTCAATACCAAATTCAATGTCCATGTCAGGTGGAATGCCTGGCAGGTCTACAGGAAACACGTCCAGAAAGTCACGGACCATAGGAACCAAATCAATACCAGGAGTCTCACCACTAACATCCCTCACGAAAGCCAAATATGATAAACACCCCTTTTCAACGTACACTGGGCCTTCAGATAGGAAATCGCCCTGCTAGGTACATACTCAGAAGAACCTCTCCACTCAACCCTCGGACATCCTGTCATAGCTAAGGTCACGGTCTTAGCGTGACAATCAAGAACAACATGACACAGAGATAGCCAATCCATGCCCAATATTACGTCAAAATCAACCATGCTAAGTAACAATAGGTCCACTCGGGTCTCCAGACCCCCAATAGATATCACACATGACCGATGCACATGGTCCACAACAATAGTATCGCCCACCGGAGTCGACACATGAGCCGATGTAACTAGAGACTCACGGGGCATATCCAGAAAATGGGAAAAATATGATGAAACATAGGAATATGTAGAACCAGGGTCAAATAAAGCCAAAGCATCTCGGCGACAGATTGAGACAATACCTGTGATCACTACATCGAAGGTCATAACATCTGGCTTGGCTGGAAGTGCATAGATACGAGCCTGGCCCCCACCTGCACGACCTCCCCCTCTAAGGCGGCCCCTGGCGGTCTGGCCCCCACCCCTAGCTCTCTGGGCGGCTGGTGAAGTAACTGGAGTCGAAGTTGAGGGTTGGCCCCTCTGCTGAGAAGAACCACCAGAACGACGGGGACACTACCTCCACATGTGCCCAAACTCTCCACACTCAAAACAACTCCCTGGAGCTGGAGACAAGGACTGATAGAAACCCCTGGCACCAGAATGGCCACTAGAAGAATCATTCATAGAGGAACTCTGAATTGGTGGTGCTCGAGCTGCACTCTGGGCTGGGAGGGCATCGAATGAAGAACGTCTTGGCTAAGAACTGTGGGGACCATGCCCCGAAGATGCACCACTATAGGCTGGGCGGACTGACTGAGGAGGACTGAATGAGCGGCCTCTACCATGCTGAAACTGCCCCCTGGAAGGAGCACCACTAGAATCACCCGATCCACGAGGCCTCTTGACCCCTCTCTCCTCACGCTCCTGGCGGTGAGCCGACTCAATATATCGAGCAATATCAACAACCTGCTCGAAGGTAGCATCTGATACTCTCTCCCGAGTCATAAAAAGGCGGAGCTGATAAGTGAGGCCATCACGAACATCCTAAAACTCTCCCTATCGGTAGGAACCAACTCGGTGACGTGACGAGCCAACTCTGAAAACTGCATCTCATACTGCGTCACTGATAGCTTCCCCTGACTCAGCTGCTCAAACTGCCTGCGCTGTTCTTCCCTGTGAGACTGGGGTACATACTTCTCCAAGAAGATAGTGGAGAGATGCTGCCAGGTGAGGGGTGCTGAACCAACAGGCTTACGCCTCTCAAAGGACTCCCACCAAGTAAAAGCAGCCCCAGAAAACTGAAAAGTAGCAAACGATACCCCACTTGTCTCCAGAAGCCCAGCAGTATGAAGCATCCTTTGACACTTATCCAGAAAACCCTGGGCATCCTCGCCCTCAGCACCACTAAATGTCGGAGGCTGAAGTCTACTAAATCTCTCCAAACTACACTGCTCATCCTCTGGCATAGCCGGAACTACGAAGTCCTGAACTGGAGCAACCGGCTGGCTGGAACTGCCCCTGGTGTCGGAAGGCCCTGAGTAACCCCTCAGGTGTCCGGGCAACTGGAGTCTGACTGCCTCCCCCAACCTGAGAAGTAGCGGCAACTGCTTGAGCAAGGGTGGTACATACAGTCAAGATCTGAGCCAAGGTCTCCTGAAGACCCGGAATAACAATAGGAACCGCCGGTGCCTGAATCTGTCCCGCTGGAGCATCTGCGGCGAGGATCGGATCCTGAATGGTAGGTGGACCCTCTGGTACTGCCTCGGCTACTGCACGGGCTGGTCCCCTACTTCAACCATGGCCTCGACCGCGGCCTCGAACCCTCACTGATCTAGCTAGTGGCTGGTCACCCTGATCGGTAGCGCGAGTCCTCACCATCTGTGAGAGAATGAAACAATAGAAATTTAGATTTCCAGAATCAACAAAATGGCACGATAGAATTCAAGAAAAATGAGATTGTTCCTAAGGGTTTTGCAACCTCTCGAAGATAATACAAACGTCTCCGTACCGATCAGCGAGACTCTACTAAACCTGCTCGTGAACGTTGAGTCCTATTTAACCTAGGCCCTGATACCAACTTGTCACGACCCCAAATCATATACTGGCCGTGATGGCGCCTATCGTGGAACTAGGCTAGCTAATAATCACATAGTTAAAGTTTCTTTCCAAAATTTCCAACTCATTTTCAACATTTCATAAACGTATATAAATTTCTGAATCTTTTAAGCAAAACAAAAAATCTAAACAGTCTACAACCATCCCCAAGATCCGGAGCCAACATGTCATGAGCATCTAAGAATAATACCAGAAATTCTACTGTCATAATACAAAATCTCGGAACGAAGAACTAAGTACAAAATAAGAAAGGGAAACAGAGATGCTGTGGACGCTGAACAACTACCTCTATATCCCGACTCCGGCTCCGCACTGAAATAGATGACTAATGCTCGGTACCATCACCTGTATCTGCACACAGGGGTGCAGGGAGTAATGTGAGTACGCCAACTCAGTAGTAATAAAAATAAATCAAGTCTAAGCAGTAAGAAACACATAAGATCAAATCATCAGTTGACAATAAGCACAACCTTTCTTTCCAACAGTATATGTATATATATATATATATATATATGTAATCAACATGCTTTAAAAGCCAACTTTAGTAAAAATCCTTTGAAAAATATGTTTTCCCAAGAATTTCAGAAATAAAAATACCCGAAGAGTTAAGTTTAAAATGAAATAAATTATAAATAGCCCCTCGGGCAAAACATCACTCAGCATACCTCACAATCACTCACTATCAGCCCCTCGGGCAACCTCACTGTCACTCATACTTACCAATCACTCATCACTCGGCACTCGGCACTCGCACTCAGTAGGTACCTGCGCTCACTGGGGGTGTGTACAAACTCCGGAGGGGCTCCTTCAGCCCAAGCGCTAAAAATCAAGCCACCCCGTGGCATCTCATATCCTCACAATCAGGCCCTCGGCCTCACTCAGTCAGAAACTCTCAGTAAGCCCCTCGGGCTATTAGTAAAATGGGGTACTCGACCCAAAGCATCATTTTATAACTCAAATAGTGTAAATAAGGCTGAGTTTCGAAAACAATTAAGCATGATATGACTGAGTGTAAATCATAAGTCAACACAATGAGGAAATAGAAGTAAAAAGCCCCCAAGGGGTCTAAACAAGTCGGCGCAAGGCCCCAAACATGGCTTACAGCTCAAATATAGCAATAGTTTTAGAACACAATTTAACATATGATTTAGAGTAAAATAAGCAACTCAATAGTTGCCGCGGAAAGGACCAAGTCCAAATCCAAATCAGTGCACGCTACACACTCGCCATCCGGCATGTGCGCCACTCCAAAACTAGTGAGAAAATAGGAAGTCCGGGGTTTCATACCCTCAGGACAAGATTTATAGTCATTACTTACCTCCACCCAGGCCAAAATACTAATCCGCGATGCTCTTGCCCCTCGAATCGGCTCCCGATTGCTCTGAATCTAACCAAAATCCGATTAACATCATAAATATACGCTAAATGAACAAGGCCCAATCTAAAACTATCAATTTTAGGCACAATTCCCGAAATTGGCCAAACCCGAGCCTCGGGCCCACGTCTCAAAATTCGATAACAATCGCGTCACTAGAAACCTTATCCTTTCCCCAGTTTACACATATAAAACGCATCAAAATCCGACCACAAACGACCCCTAAATTCCTTAATTATAAGTCTCAATTTTCCCAAGTCCTAAACCCCCAATTTATGCCATTAAATCCACTAATCCCAAGCATAATTCTTCACATAATAACATAGAATCGAGTTCTTAGTCTGAGAAACTTACCTCCACAGAAGACCCTCGAAATCCTTCTCCAAATTGCTCTCAAAATGACTCAATCCGCATGCAAAATGAAGAAAAATGCCAAAATTTCGCAGAGGCAAGTATTTATACTTCCTGCCCAGTGAAACCGCACATGCGGCCAAAATCTTGCACCTGCGAAAAATCACTTAAAGTCCAAATTCCGCATCTGCGACTCCGCAGGTGCGGTCTCACGTCCCCATCTGTGGTCCCTCATTGAGCTGCCCAAATTCCGCATCTGCGGATTCCTTTCCGCTTCTGCGGGCCCGCATCTACGGTTCCCCATCCGCAGGTGCGGTCACACTAGTAAAATGACACTAGCAGCAGCTTTGTTGCAAATTTACAAGCCCAAACCTCCGTTAACCATCCGAAATCAATCCCGAGCCCCTCGGGGCCCCAACCAAAAATACCAACAAGTCCCATAACCTTATTCGAACTTAGTCGAGCCTTAGAAATACCAAAAACAACGCAAAAACACCAAAATCACATCAAATTCAAGCCTATGAACTTTGAAATTTCTAAATTCCGCCGACGATGCCGAAACCAACCAAAACACGTCCGAATGACCTAAAAATTTGCACACACGTCCAAAATGACACTATGAACCTGTTCCTACTTCTGGAATTTCATTTTGACCCCGATAGCTAATTTTTCACCGCCGACGGGAAATCGTCAAAAACTCAACTTCGCCAATTCAAGCCAAATTTCCTAAGTCCCAAATCATCTAACGAAGCTACCGAGCCATAAAATCTACATTCCGAGGTCGTTTACTAATAAGTCGACTCCTAGTTGACTTCTCCAACTATTAAGCCAATTTAAGAGACTAGGTGTCTCAGTTCTCACCACGACCACTCCGAACCCGAACCACCTGACCCAACACAACATAAATAGGCTAAACAACATATGATAAGGCAGAAACAGGGGAAACAAGGCTAATTTCACGGAACAACCGACCGGGTCGTTACAGTTATATTGAGACTATAAATAAAGGAAACATTTAATATCTTCTACTGCTACAACTTATAGCGGGGTAATATGTATGTGAAAAGCTATCCGCTTTATTCTACAGTTTGTACTACATAAATAAAAGAATGCCACAATAACGTAGAAGTTTATTGATATAAAAACCCATATCATAATAAACTTGAAGTTTATTGATAATTGCGCACGTCATGGTGTAAACTTGAAGTTTATCAATATTGATAAATTTATCCAGTTGGCATAATTGGTTTAGCCATGTCAATTTAAGTATGATGTGAAAAAATAAAAGAGAATTCACATGAGTAAATATGAAAGAACTAGAAAGTTCTTTACGAATTCTCTTGTGTTGCCTGTTTTTGTTAATTAATAAGCCAACAAAAATTGGGATTGAATCTCATGAATGCTGAAAATATCAAAGGCGAATATAGACCCATTTTTCATGTATACCACATAAGATGCATCTACGAGATGGTTACATGTGCGATTATTGTTAACCAACAACCTGATGTTTGCAAGGTAACTTGCTCAATAATTTAATTTAGAGCATAATTTACAGATTTTTTAATCAAGACAGTTCATCTTGATAAGTTGTTTTACATCATAGATGGGTTAAAAAAATAATTTATTGTGTGCCTCCTCTTAATAAATAAACTATTACTTATGAAAATAAAGTTTTCTATATTAGTTTGATATACGTTATAACAAAAATATATTAGATTCTCCCCTCACAAGTGATTTAGGGCATGAAACCAAATAATTTTATTTTATTATTATTATTGATGTGTGTATTTTGATTAACAACATAATGTACAAAGCTAAGTTTTTAAAGTTGAGGAAGCAAGTTATATTTTCTAACATGAGGGGGAGACAAGATAAACAGTTGAGAAAAAGTAACATGGAATGAATTATCATTTATACATCTAGATCCTCAAATAAGATAATATGAACGTGAAGTTCATAAAAAGATAATTCATATGCAATATACTGTCAAGCACGCCAGACGCATTTGCTGACCCAAAGAAAACTATATTCTCACACAAATGTTCCTATTAGAATAAGTCCTATAAGAAAAAAATATATGGTACGCTTAAATCGTATAGAAAAATCGGTTTCAAATAAAATTCTTAATCAGGAAGATGATCAAATGATCATAATAAAGAGCAAAGTGATATAGAAGATCACACGACATAACATTTCATAAAATCTCAGGAGAGGTTCAAGTATCTAAAAATATGAATGAAGAGATATCCATGTTATGTTTTAATTAAAAAAAAAAAGAGGTTGGGCCTGATATAAAATGTTCGCCGAATACATCTATGATAATGCTAAATATATATAAGGATCTTAAGTCTGGAGAAACAATTCAAGTATAATTGGTTTCATATGAAAGACATGTAGTTTTGGACCTCTAGTTCAAATGCTTGAAAGTATAAAGTTAAAGGTGTGTGCAATTACTTTTATCTATCTTATATGTCTAGCATGACATGAAAACTTGATATTTCCTCATATTGATATCTTCTTATTGAAATTTTCATTTCCCAATAGTTAGACTGTTAGTTAATTTTAGTTTTAATTCACATAACTCCAAATTGTTGATCATCTTGAATAACAATCTAGCTAGAAACTACGATAATAGCTGTTTAAATCCGATCCCCATGGATACGATAATTTTCAATACTATATTCGACTAGCGAGCATATTTAAGTTTGTGTTTTGCGCTCGTCAAAGATTTTGTCCCACTGGATTTTCCTTGCAAAGTTTTTAATGAGACAACCAAAAGGCGTATTGTTAGATATGCGTATTCTTTTTCCTTTACTAGAACTTTTTCCCCACTGTGTTTTATTTTAGTTAAGGTTTTAAGGTGAATATCTATATTTTAAAGAGATTTTAGAGTTTGTTACTTTGTGCCTAAGTCAATTTTTTCCTATAAATGGAGGGGTTCTATTCCATTGTTTCATAACATGATTAAAATTGAAAAAAAAAATTATTTCAACTTGCCCATCATCCTCATTTTTAGTCATATGAGCAATTCCGGTAAAAATATATTCATTGAATAACTTTGTTATTATTTAATCCCTGCATTTAATCCCATAACTAAAATTCTAGCATAATTTGTACTCTGCAAATGACCTCTAAAATATAAAACACCAAATATTACTCAAAAACATAATATTATATCATGTTAAAAAATAATACTATATAATAAGAGCAAAAATAAAATAATATAGAATAATGAAATATAGAGAAGAAAGAGTGTAGACATTTCTCATTCAAGTGTAGGTCTAAAATTTGATAAGGGAACTCAAGCGTTCTCAATAGTCAAAGGCCTCAGGGGCATCCCGCTGTTGCTTTCAAATCAGCCTTCACTTCCTTTTACCTCAAAATGGTTTTCCACTTATGATATATTGCATTATGATGTAGTCCTAACAAATAAATCCAAAGGATAATTGAGTGGTTTTCTTCTTCAATATACACCATACGTCTTAAATTTTATCCTTAATTACCATCATAAGTAACAAAAATAAATATTCTTTCTTATGTTTTTGCAAGGAAGTAAGAGTTTAAGGTGCGAATTGTCTTTAAAAAATAGGAATTTGAAACATAGGATCTTTAAGGTTGAAACTTTTGTACCTCAACCATCCTTTGGGACCAGGAAGACCAAATTCGTTTATTTGGTTTGATTTGATGCAGAAGGTGCCAGCCGAATCGACTAACAAATACATTCAGACATTCTTATATAACAGTCATTCACTATAAAAACTAATTTTTTTTGGAAACGATCTTTTATGTTATGTTATAATATATGTCCTCTATAAAAGCATTTCACTATAGCAATCAAAAAATATCGGAACAAAATGACTGTTATAGAAAGATTTGACTGTATTAGGCTAAAGACATAGGCTCATTCGACTTTCAATTGAGCTTTGACTAAAAAAGAATGAAATAAATTTTAAATAAAAGAGATAAACAACAGAGTTGTGTGGCCCCGAAAATTAAAAGACCAGCAGCCAGTTCCCAAACTAATTTGACGTAAATGAGGGCCATATAAAGTCTGGGCCAGCCCAAAAAGAGAAAAATATGAGAAACAGGCCAAATAGATCCAATTAGTAGCCCCGGTACTAATACCTGTCGCCGCTGCCAAACTATGCAAAGCCACCTCCGACGCAAAGTTGCTAACATCCGGTGACAAGAAGTAATGTAACGACCCGATCGGTAGTTTTGAGCTCTAGCGCATCTTTTGGCGGTTTAAGGCCATGATCAACTTCATTGCAGGTATTATGACTTGTAGGCGTGGTCGGAACTGAATTTCGGGAAGTTCGGAGTCGAATTGGAAAGAAAGTTCTCATTTCGGAAGCCTTAAGTTGGAAGAATTGACTAAGATTGGATTTTTGAGTAAACAACCTCAGAATTAGGATTTGAAGGTTCCAGCAGGTTCGTATGATGATTTCGGACTTGGGCGTGTGTTCGGAGCGAGTTTTGGATGACTCGGGAATGTTTCGGCGCATATTGTAGAAGTTAGCATTTTAGAAGAAATTTCATAAGTCTAGGTGGAAGTGCATTTCAATGTTATTGATGTCCGTTTGAGATTCCGAGTCTGGGAATAGCTCCGTATGGTGATTCTGGTGTTAGGAGCGCGATCGGAAGTGAATTCGGAGTTCCGTAGGTCATTTTGGAGTCTTTTGGCTAAAGTTAGAAATTTGAAGGTTTTTAAGAAGTCCGACCGGAAGTGGAATTTTATATATCGGGTTCAGATCCAATTTCGAAAGTTGAAGCATGTCCGAAATGTTGAATGTGACTTGTGTGCAAAATTTGGGTTCAATCGGACGTGATTTGATAGGTTTCGGCATCGAATGTAGAAGTTGGAAATTTCAAAGTTCATAAAGATTGAATTGAGTTGCGATCAATTGTTTCGATGTTATTTGATGTGATTTGAGGCCTCGAGCAGGTCCGCACTATATTTTGGAACAGGTTGGTGTGATTAGACGGGGTCCGGGGGGCCTCGGGTGGATTCCGGGTGGTTAAAGGATCGAATTTGGAGTTGATGAAGGGCTGAAGCATCTGGTGTCTGGTGCGACCGCACCTGCGCAATAAGGGCCACAGGTGCAGTTTTGGCGTCGCAGATGCGGAATTTGGCTGGCTTGGCTGGGGCGCAGGTGCGAGGTTATTTCCGCACCTGCGAAGGCGCAGATGCGGAAGAGGAAGCACAGGTGCGGAGCCCGACTGGGAAGGAGGAAGCTGCAGGTGCGAGTGCTTGGGCGCACCTGCGGGCGCGCAAGTGCGAGGCCGGAGGCCGCAGGTGCGGATGTCGGGTCTGGGCAATGTGTATTTTAAAACCGAGGTCTTGGCTTATTTGCACTTCATTTCTTCAATGGAAGGCGATTTTGGAGCGATTTTGGAGTGGTATTTTCAGCATCTTCCATTAGGTAAGTGATTTCTTCCCATCTTGAGTTAATACTTGGATTATGCATGGATTAGAGAAGAAAATTTATAGAAATTTGGGGTTTTGGTGGGAAGACCTAGAATTTGTATTTTTGGATTTTTGACCGCGAATTTGGGCTTGAAATTGAAAGAGAATTATATATTTGAGTTCGTAAAGTTATGGGTAATCTTTATCTTCGAAAAATTTTGGAATCCGGGCACGTGGGCTCGAGGGTGATTTTATCGACTTTCCGAGCGGAGTTGGGAATTTATATAAATTATATTATTATAAGTATTAGAGTGTATTGTCATTGGTTTTCCCGTTATTTGGATAGTTTTGGGGCGTTGCGCATCAATGTGAATCGTCGGAAGGGCTTGGAGGTCGGTTATGAATCTTCGGAGCGAGGTAAGTCTCCTTTCTAACCTTGTAAGAGGGAATTGTCCCCATAGGTGAAATAATTAAATATGTGCCACTGTGTGTGGGGGCTACGTACGTACGAGGTGACGAGAGTCCGTGCGTAGCTACTAGTATGCTTATGTTCGGGTAGTCTAGGACCCAAAAAACATGTTTTATTTGCCGTATTTGTAACTTTACTGATGAATTTAAAAAAATATTTAAAACCTTATCGAACTTGACAAATGAAATTCAAGAAAAGATTTAAATACCATCTTTGTGACCATTAAAAGAGAGATTGTCATTTTTCTTGGGTAATTGTTTTTTCCGATATAGTCAGGATGGACTGTTTGAATGTGTATGCTTATGTGTGACCGCTTCGCAATTTATATTCCGCGAGCGGAGTGATTTCTTCCACTACTCTCATGGGAGCGGGCCGTACGCCACGACAGGTTAATAGATGCATCTATGGTTCGCGTCGTTCGACTCTTTGGCAGTGTACATTTTACATTTATGTTGGTTCGGGCCGTCGACCCTCGGCATTTCCTGCGCATGATATTTGCTGGATACCATCTGTGATTTGAACTGTTTAATTGCCTTAAGATATGAGTTGTTAACTGAAATGACGGAAACTGAGATTTATAATTTATGGAAGAAGTTGTCCTTTCCTGTTGTTATTTGTTATCTGATTATAACATCCATGTTTAGCATCACACTTGTTTATATTAAATTGACCTCTAGCAAGTGTCAAAGTCGACCTCTCGTCACTACCTCTTCAAGGTTAGGTGAGATACTTACTGAGTACACGTTGTTTTCGTACTCATGCTACACTTGCTGTGCATTTTGTTGCACAGGTACATGTATATCTAGTGGCCCCGCTTGGCGTCGTGGCATGGTTGATATGGGGACTTGGGTGAGCTGCACCTGTCGAGACGAGCCGCAGCCAACAGAAATTGCTCATACACTTGTGACATCGGGTTCTGGGATGATTTTGGGATGTATTTGCTAATTGAATTGTTAAAAACACCGTTATTTACTCAGTAAATTTCATTGATTATTATATAATGAAAGGAAACGTAATGATTTCAAAATACTAAAATAGGAATTTTACTTATCTAATGAGTGTTGGCTTGCCCGACAATGGTGTCCGGCGCCATCACTATCCTAGCGGATTTTAGGTCGTGACAGGTAATTCGTCGGAAAATTTCTCTGTTTTCGTTGTTATCACTTCTTAGGATTAGGTGATGTTTGGCTTGGTTTGGTTTTCCAAAAACAGCCAATCAACTAACTATCTCGGTGCCTTTTGTTTCCCGTCATTATCCTATCTGCTTTTCTTCTTTATAGTGACACCTTCTTATTATTCATACATACATAGGTGTAGTATCACAGGAACTGGTGGTATAGTATCATAGGTACACTGGAGTCCTTTTTTATGGAGATGCTGAAATTTTACTGAAACCCTTGTTGGAAAGAACCTTCGTTTAGGTCTTAAATTCGGATATTGTATTTGGGTTTGATGTTAAAATGTGCTTCTTATTAGTCTATAGTACAAAAAATATGAGAAAATCTATCTTTTCTTTTTTCTTCTAATGTTATTTGCTGTCTGAAGTTTATCACTTTTGCATTGTACTGTTAAGTTGCTGATTTTCTTCAATATGTATGCAGGAACAAGAAATACTTTGCAGTGTTTGTTATTTTCGGACACCAACTAGTTTGGGATTAAGTCATAGTAGAGGAGGATCTTGGATTTGAAATTTATGGGTTCGGAATTCTTGGACAGCGACCTCAAGTGCTAGTAACTAAGTTCTGAATTTAATACTCGTTCATATTTAGTTGATTTCTTAACAATATACAGGATCTGAGCCTGGGGTCGGTCAAACCCGTATGTTACACTCTGCATCTGCACCTGAGTGATAGTTGTTGCTGTTGTTGTTGTTGTTGTCGTCGTCGTGGTGTCTTGTGTGATAGTGATACTAGTCTCATGAAGTTCTATGCTAGAAAACTGCCCTTTTAGATACCTGGTATGTGTTTCTCTCCTATTTGGGGTTTGTAACATTTCTAATGTACCATGTAAAAGTTGCTTTAGCTACTTTTCCGACTTGTCTGGTGTGTTTTGTTCCGTAAGTCCCCAGTTTGCTGGCGATAGAATTCCAGGTGAGTAACAGAAATGCATGATCTTGGGAAGAGATTCTGATGTTAATGTTGTACTTCCTAGAATAAGTCCTGGAAGCACTGAGGCTGAGGTTCTCCAGTCATTGCTTTCTGATCCGGCTTGTGATTCCATGCATATCACTTATAACTTTGTTGATAGGGTGCTTTATCGCTTCAAAGATGACGCACTTTGGTGCTTTTAGATGGGCACAATCACGTCCTGGCTACAATCCCTCATCAAAATTGTACGACAGGTTGGTAGATATACTGGGAAAGATGAAGAAAATAGAAAAGATGCACTCATTGATAGACGAAAATGCATGCAAAACATCTTGTTTCTCTTAAAACAATAACAAAAGTTATGAGAAGGTTTGCAGGTGCAGGAGAGTGGAAAGAAGCAGTGAGGACATTTGACGAGTTGGGAAAATTTGGTTTGGACAAGAATACAGAATCAATGAATCTGTTACTAGACACTTTGTGCAAAGAAAATAAAGTCCAACAGGGACGTGAAATTTTTTCCGAGCTCAAGTCGCATATCCCACCAAATGCAAACACGTTCAATGTTTTTATTCATGGTTGGTGCAAAGTTAATCGGATAGAAGAAGCGTACTGGACAATTCAGGAGATGACAGGCAATGCTTGTTCTCCTTGCGTCATCAGCTACTCAACAATCATCATGTCCTACTGCCAGCAATTTAACTTCCAGAGGGTCTACGAGCTGCTTGATGAAATGCAAGGACTGGCCTATGTGTACCAAATGTTGTCACTTTCACCACCATCATGTGTTTCTTGACAAAATCAGGGGCGTTTGAGGAAGCCCTTAAGATTGCTGAGAGGATGAAATCAGTTGGTTGTAAACCTGATACACTTTTCTACAACGCCCTGATTCATACATTAGGCAGGCCGCACCGATTACAAGAAGCTACTCGTATCTTGAAGGTTGAAATGCCCAGAAATGTTGTTCAACCTAATACATCGATGTACAATACTATTTGATGTTTTAGACTTCAATACCACACAAGAAGATATGTTACTTTGTGTGATACCCAATTTTCGAGTGCTGTCTCAGTAGAAGAACCTGGTTCTTCTTCGTGTTCCAGCTACTACTGTTGCGGAATAATAAAAAGCAGTAAAGTAAAAACACAAAGATTTTTACGTGGAAAACACCTGGCTCAAAAGGTGAAAAAATCACGTCCTACTCCTCAGTAGGATTTGCTCAACTCTTCCCTAAAAACTCCGAGCCAAACGGACTTACAAAATAAACTCTTTTGTAATCCTAAGGATTAACTCTGACCCTTTGTAGTAACTAGCCCCTAGCTAATTTCTACACACCTCAAGTTAACTCCAACTTGATCAATACGTACCTATTACAATTGATTCTATGAAAGTTGAAAGATACAATATTAAAAACTCCTACTACAATCAACTAGACTCAATAAACAATCAGATGAAACTGGTTCTTCTAGTTGAATTGTAGTCTTGCATCGCACAATGATTCTGCTAGCAAAATAACTCTAGGAATTTTGCTTTCAGATTTTGATTCACTTCAGCTTTGTGCGTCTTGAATTCCAGCAGAAATACATCAAGTATTTATAGAGTCAGTCGTTGAGCTTGTCTTCCAATTCCAGTTCAACTCTACCTGGGTGAACCAATTCGAATCAAACTCAACTTCCTTTCTTTTGTTACTTTCCTTGCTGAATTCGTCTTCAATTAATCAGATCAGTTTGCAAAATTTTCGTATTAGGAGATAATCTCTTGATTCATTGATATTTCAGATTCAAAACATCTCCTAAGCATATACGGTTCATGTGCCAGCTAGTTAGTTCAAGATGTGTGCTCTGATGGACCTGGTTCAACTTGTCAGCCTTTTGTCAATCTTCAAAACTATGCAGTGACATGGGTCAATAAATTCCCCCTTTTTGATGATGACAAACTCTGTGCTTAATCCTGTATACACTTCAAAGAACTTTGTATGGTTTTAAGCATTAATCATAGAGAATCCAGGTTCATTAGGTTATAAATATCACTTTAAACTTTAAAAATAATTTGAAAAGTTCAGCACAAACTAACTTCCCCCTTTTGGCATCATCGAAAAGTTTGCAAAATGATATACTTACCAATTTTATTAATTATTACTCATGGCCATTGAGGCAACTGGAGGTGCAAAGCATAATTAATCAACACAAGAAACCAATAAATGTTAGCTAACCCAGAAATTGAGACAAGTCAATAACTAAAAGCAAAATTCATTGATAAGTAACGATAATCAGCCACCACACAGAAAAATAAAAACAACCAACTATGAGCAAAATAAAATAAAATAAAAAGAACTGAAACTGATAACCGGTCTTAAGATGGTTTAAGGAAGCACTAAGAAGCCTAAGGATAAGAAGGTGCAGTGGAGATTGTGGACTTGGATTGTAAGAGAGACATCATCTGCTGAAGAACACCCTCGTTATTTTCTTTCTCCTTTGCTAATTTAGCTCTAAGAGCATCCCGCTCTTCTTCAACCTCAATCACGCGAGACTTTAAGCGAAGGATCTCCATATCCTTAATCACGTTTTCTTGCACCAAAGTTCTAACTTTGCTGTTGACTGGTTGCCTCCTAGATGAACCAGGTTCATCCACAGGAACATTGACATTGTAGTCACATGTAAGCAAAGTTTCCTTCCCAAAATAATCTTTGTCCGTAGCCATCTCAGCCTTCTTTACTGGAACCCCAAAATGTGCAAGCATTGCTATCAAAATGAAGCCATAAGGAATTGCGTGTGCCTTGGTTCCGTTCACCACTCTGTCAAGGAGTTGGATGATAAAAGCTTTGCTTTCCCCTGTAAGAATTCCATCAAAGTAAGATCCATATAATTTTCCATGTGCCTTCTTTCTTGTCTAGGCAGTAGGAACTTAATGACGAACTCAAAGAGTAGCTTGTGCTCGGGCTTCATCTTACTCTTGTAAACCGACCTGTGTTCAATATCCTTCTCACTATCACTAAAGAACCTGGTGATGTCGATTGCTGAGGCCATCCCATCTAGACAAGGCCATCTCTGCCTTGTATAGTCTTCATAGCTCTCAGCTGGTATGTTAAGAATAACACCCAGTACTTTGACATCAAAGGAAACCTCAATTCCTTTCACCTTAGACGTGATCCTGCCTTCCTTGACACTTGCATTCCCCATAAACTCTACCAACTCAGCTCTTGCCAGCCTGCCTTCCATGCGAAGGACCAAGTCCTTCCAGCCTTGTACCTCCAGAGTTTCCATTAGATACTGCATAGCAGGCTCCTCTAAATCCTTCACCAGCTTGCCCTTTAGTATTGTTCTTTTTCCAAACATGGTAACCCTGTCAGTCATCACTCCAATTTCCTTCTCCTCTTCTCCACTCCAGTCTGCATCATCATCATAAACAATTTTCACTCTCTTTGGCTTGGCCCTGGTCTTCTTAACATATTTTGTTGGTGCGACAGACATCCTAGCTGACTTCTCTGAAGAAGCCTTAGCCTTTGTGGTTTTGGTGTCTCAGCCACACCTGGAGCAGGTTGCTCCTCCTGTTGGACCAGGTCCAACCCAGTTTATTCAATCTCAATAGCCTCAACAGGCTCTCAAACTTTTGCTTTTCCTTTTGCTGCCCTCTTCTTCTTGCTCTCCTTCAGAGCCTTTTCTAATTTTTCTTCTTCTTCTCTCACAGTGCTACGAGTAGCTCTAACTTTTGGAGCAGAAACATCAGTAACTTCAGAAATTTTCCTTTTCTTTGAAGGAACTGGGTGAGTTGCCTTCTTAGGTTCTTGACTCCTTCTTCTCTTGGGGTTATAAGACTCCCCTAGTTTTCTCAACCTTTCCGCCAATGTTTCTTCCCCCGATGAACCAGGTTCATCTATAGCTTTCTTCAGACTTGCAAGACCTGCTGCAGCTTCCTCTACTATTCTTCCCCCTAAATCAGTGACTTCTTCTCCTATAGTTTCAGGAATGGGGTCACAGATAACCAGCGTGGCACCATCCTCCCTAGATCCTCTCACATCTTTTTCTCCCTTTCTCTCCAGAATTATTTCTTTTCTCCAACCCTTCTTTCTTCCAAGTATTTCGACACCAACAACAGACCCTACCAACACGAATCTTTTATCAGCAGAAGTAAGTACATAATCGATTTCAAGATTACCTTTTTCAGAACTGGTTGAACCAGGTGCTTCTTCCTCATTAGCTGATTTGAAGAACTCATTGGATGAATTTGACTTAGTGTCTTTGTCTGCTTTAATAAGATCCTCCAAGAATTTTCCCCTAGCCCCAGAAGCAACAGATTTCCGGGAAAGAACTTTAACACGACGATTCTTGGGGGCAGGATTAGGGTTTGGAGTGAGTTCAAAAACGAGTGTATTTCCAAGGGATGATGGAATTTCTAGTGATTCGGATCTGTAAACAGATGGAGAATTGGAGACAGATTCAGAATTTTCTCCATCGTAATCACGATTAGGTGAGGAATTAGCTGAGGAAGCTGGTGGAGGTGAAGATATTTTTTTTTCTTTGAGAGGAAAGGACGAGTTTTGCAGGTTTTGGGTAGTGTACTATGAGTTAACCTTGGTTGAAGGAAGCTTTATGAAGAGAGGAGTAATGATTATCTTTTATAACATAGTCCATTAATTTTACAACGGATAAAAAAATTAATTCAGGTGGAAGTCTAATAGTTGTAGGAGTGTCATTGATTTGACGGTTGAGGTTCTTCTATTTCTAGGCTAATTGAGTGTTGATGTGACTCCTTGAAACGGGTTCATTTATGGATTAGTACAGAGAATTAGTAATGAACCAAATATAGATAGAATCCTGCTCATCTGTGACTGTAATTGAATTACTATATGTAGAAGAGTACGTACCTCATCAGTCAGATGAATCATCATAGATGAACCAGGTTCATCCTGTTTGAAATCTTTAGATTGCCTGAGTTTACAAAGATAGATAAACATTATTAGTATCCAGGGAATCATATTAATACATGGCACAAGAGTATGGCAATAAAGACATGATTCTGAGAAATTATTAATCTGATTAAGTACCTAAAAATTTTCTAGCCAAAAATTCATTACATAAAAAAAATTTCTTTCTCTTCAATCAGGTGATCTTAATCATCCCTAATTCCAACCTGTTTCTCTCAAAATGCTCCCTACTAAGTGCTTTAGTAAATATAACAGCAACTTGATGATCAGTAGCACAAAATTCGATTGAGATCATTCCTTTTTCATAGTTATCCCTTAGGAAATGGTGTCTAACATCTATGTGCTTAGTCCTTTTGTGATGAACCGGGTTCTTCGTCATACTAATAGCACTGGTGTTATCACAAAATATATGAATGTATCCCACATCAATACCAAAGTCCATAAGTTGTTGTTTGATCCATAACAACTGGGCACAACATGAGGCTGCAACCACATATTCAGCCTCAGAAGTAGACAAGGCTACTGAATTTTGTTTCTTAGTAGCCCAAGACACAAGGCATGAACCCAAAAAGTGAGCCATACCTAAAGTACTTTTCATGTCAACCAGGAATCTTCCATAATCAGCATCAACATATCCTACAAGGTCGAAATTACTACCTTTAGGATACCAAAGGCATAAATCAATGGTGCCTTTCAAATATCTCAAAATTCTCTTTACTGTAGTGAGGTGGGACTCCTTTGGATTTTACTGAAACCTAGCACATAATCCCACACTGAACACAATATCAGGTCTGCTGGCAGTGAGATACAATAGAGACCCAATCATCCCTCTATATAGCTTCTGATCAACAGATGAACCATGTTCATCCATATCCAATTTTGTAGTTGTGGCTATGCGAGTGTCTATTTCTTTTGAGTCTTCCATTTTAAAATTCTTGAGCAATTCTTTCACATGCTTTTGTTGGTGGATCATTGTTCCATTTGGGTTTTTCTTAATTTGCAAGCCTAAGAAAAAGTT